>JABSTL010000491.1:0-16104 GCA_013759095.1 Fusarium sp. NRRL 29148
GATCTATGTATAACATTTAGGCGACGGGACTTGGATTAGCAATAGTTCATGGTTTCTTTAATTTTTAATGTTACTATATCGATTAATGGTATTCTCTATACGTGATTGTTTTATTTCGTACTATGTATTGTCAACCGCGTGTCTGCTATGTCTTTAACCTGAGTCTGTCACTAATTACTTATCATGGCCTGATTTGACGAGTGCTATTATCATTTGCACGTCACTAGGCCATCCAATGTAATTTAACTTCTGAAGTTGCTGCTGGTTTGTTTATGCGTGTTCCTACATGCGATCGGCATCTGAAGTTGATTGGGCCTATCAGTCAAGATCTTTGAAATGTTCGGAGACATAATAGCATCCAATGAGTCCCTATTCTGCCGGTGTTAAACCCTGTGATCAATAACAAGCTTCTCACGGCTCACTTTCCCATTCCAAACATCACGAATGCCTTGAAGTCCCTCTTCCACTCCCTTCAAGATCCTAAACCTCGGTGCCTCCCAGTACCGTTCATGGTTCTCAGCCAACCAGTGCATACCCTGTTCAATTCGCTTCTGCCACTCGATGATCCGATTCTCCGCCCTCTTTCTCTCCTCAAAGCTTCGATCTTGAGCATCAACTGCAAAGTCGACTTGTTCAACGATCCTGACGCTCAGAGTGAACGTCCACGTTGGATCCTTCTTCACGAGAAGAGTTGATACCAGACGGAGCTGTTCTGAAGGTACGTTGGGATCACAGCACTGGCGGGAAAGAGCTGGCGAGCTTTGATCGTATTTATCCTCCAGGGCCTTTTCTTCTTCGGGTGTTAGACCCTCGAAGACACCGAGACCAGCGCAAACTGTGTCGAAGACAGTCTTCAGTGACTTGCCAGACTTTTCCAGGTATGCACGTATATCCTTCACAACTGTAGCACTTCGATAGTCAAAGACTTCATCCGCACCAAGCCTCTTCAAGGCTTCATGATTCTGAGGTGAGGCAGTCGTGATGATGGGACTGAAACCAGCTGCCTTGGCAATCTGAATAGCAGCCTGACCAACAGCACCTGCACCGCCCCAAATAAGAATCGGCTCATTTTTCGGATCATCGCCAGTAATGCCAGCGAGCGGGAAGCCATATCTTGCCACATTGAAGAGAGCATCAAAAGTGGTCGCACTGCCAACGACAAGTGTTACGGCGGTGATGGGATCAAGATGCGCAGGCCTCTCAAAGGCCATAAGAGGTTCCGCTAAAAGGAAGCTCTGATGAGCGCCGAGATAATTGGGTCGATGATCATATGGCAACGATTGGCCAAAGATTTCTTGGCCGACTTTGAAGGGAGATTCGGGCCCAACTTCTCGAACGATACCGGTGTATTCGTAGCCAGCGACGTACTCTGACATGTTCATGTATGAATGGCGAGTATCAGCTGGGTTGATGGCTGAGTACTGCACTTCTACAAGAGACTGTGCTTTTTGCGGGATGTACGGCTCTTCGATTGTTCGGAGTTCATGTTTTCCGTTTGCAAGCATATAGATAGCTTTGTTGGGACGCGACATATTGGTAACTTGTTTCAAGAAAGCATGTAAATTGAGGTTATTACACCTACAAGCTGATGTTCTTCAGCCATCGTTAAATGCTCCAGCATAACGTTGCCTGATGGGGTCAACCTTGACCAATCACCGCGTCATTCGTGAGGTTGAAACCAGGTAATTTGACGACCGGAAATTCCGTTCGCATTCGCTTGGCGATAACGTTATGCGTTAAAAAACACCTAACCGAAAGGAGTCTCCATAGCGCCTCGGACTGACGCGAGAAACGTGCCGAATTGCGATATGGGACGTTGAATTAATAATGCACTCTGTGACCATGTTATCTAAACGTCGGAGTGTTTATATAAGCTTATCATTGGTTCATTCGAGGCTGTTCATTATCATTAACCTCTCGAGCATGGAGGGACAACAGGTAGACAATTATATTTCATGATCGAATAGAAACGACAAGGCTTGTCTTGATCGTGAATTAATGGGTTGAAACCCTAGTCTTACATTATTACTCGATGCTTTTATTGTCACAGTTCAATTTCCCCATACTCGCAGTATCCTCCCCCGCCCGCCTCATCAATCACCCTCTCTACACCCAATTACCAAAACACACCACTCTCAATCTACCTGAACCTCACCGATTGTAATGATCTCCTCCGCTTCGACTGTCCAGGTGGATCAGGCACTGGGTACGGCGGCACAGGTGCACGAGCAGGTTCTTCGTCCTGTTCATCCTCCGTTTGGACATACGCAAACCGACCTGGTCTGACTTTCTGTTGATCACCTTCCACAATCTTTCTTTCCTGTGGTCGAGCATCAGTCCTTTGGACAACGGATGTTTGGAGCCTCCTCCTGCCCTGCGACGCAACACTCTGTGTTGAGCTAACTCTTGTACGTGCAGGGCGTCGGAAATCTTCGTATATCTCGTCCTCGTCACCTAGCGTGGTTGGAACCTGACGGGTGCGTCCTTGGTTCGATGGTTGTGCATCTTGTGGCGGCCTGATGACGGATGGAAGAGTCTGGCGACGACGTGGTATCGCTCGACTTAAGGTTGGTGATGATGGTGTATGCACAGAGGACCCTGTGGCGATAGATGGCTGACCCCTCAGGACCAAGGGCTGTGGCCTGCTTTCGTAAACCTCGCGTAGTCGTTGCGGTGCCGGCTCGTCTTCAAATCCACCCTCAAGCTGAAGATACTCCAGTATCGTATCGAGCTTTGAGCGTATCTCCTGTGCGTCCTGCTGACTGACCAGTGCCATCTCTCCGTCGTGTTCCCTTACCCTACCCTGAAGAAGATCCATCATTGTTTGCCTTGATGGCAGCCCTAATGAGTCTTGGTATTCCGGTCTTTGTCTATCTTCAAGCAGCCGGTAGATGATGCTTGTGAGCTGACGAGATCTTTCTCTCTCTATGTTCAGGGATCTTGTGTCATCGCTAGTATACTGGCTTGTGACTGATGGACTTCTTCGTGGACGGCCCTGGACCCTGCCAGGGTCTGATTGTATCTCGGCTTGGTATACCTGGCGTTGGAGTTTTCTGAGCTCAGCCATAATGTCTTGCATGGTTATGCCATCCTCTGACGAGGCTTTCTCTCTGGTGGAGACAGACGGTCGCCTCTGCCGAGGTCTCTGATAAGCTGCATCCCTTCGAAGGCTACTCAGGTTAGGCTCGGTCTGTGGCTTCGGTTGTCGCGATGGTCTCGGCCGTGCTGGATTTCTTTTCGGCTCCCGCGTTGGGTACTCAGGGTACGATGGGATTTCCTCTTCATACCCGTAAGAATCGGCGGGGGCGTAGCCTGGGTCAGAGTATCCTGAAGGCGGAACATCGTATCCAGGCGTAGAAAAGTACTGGGGATCTCGAACACTTGCTCGTGGGGTAGAGAAATACCCTCCGCCTCCAGGATATGTATATGGGCTGGGATAACCAGCCGGCGGCGGTAGGTTTGGCGATGGATAATACGAAGGGTTCGTGTTTGGCGGATATGCACCCGGCGGTGGTGGAAGATATGTGTTGGGGTCGACGCCGAAGCGCATCGCCTGCCTCATTACAGGATCGCCGGGCGCCTGCGAAGAAAAGTCGTTGGTATGTGTTCGATAATGTGCAGGCTGTTTATGCCGAAGTTTATGTCCACGATTTGATGTTTTGGGCTGCTTGGCTTCTTTCTTGCTCGGTGACGCGCTCTTAGCTTCCTCCTCGTCATGTGGACTCTCCTCTGGGGGATGACCCTCTGCGTCATCTGATGGCGGGGGTGTTGACACCATGGTGACTAGACCAATCACGTTCAAGACAAACAAAGATGAGAGAAAGATCGAGTGAATATCTGACAATAATTAAGAACCGTTGGAGATGAAGTAATAAATCGAGGATCCGCGAGCTTATCTTGATCTGGGCCGAAAATCCACAAGTTAAAACCTGATGAGGCTCTGCTCAGGTTGCCTTTTTTTCGTTAGGTCGCAAACGACTGACGTGGACGAAGAATGCCTTGCGAAGGGAAATGCACCTACTATTGGACTGTTGACTCCTGCTGTCAATAATGTATCTTCATTGCCCGTGTTGCGTTCCGCTGCAGAAGTACAACGTTGGGCGACGCATTCTCCAACGACATCATTGGTGGCGTGATATCTTCGTTGGACACTAAAACCGGAAACGGGCGGGTTGGTTGCAACCGAAATGCGAGCGTGATCATTTGCATGACTTAGCCATGCTACAGTGAGGGATAAAGTCTGCCGATGTCTGGGGTTGACTAAGAAGCTTGAAGTGGTTTGTGCCAGTTTTGGATGAATGAGATAATGAGAAATCGACTGCCCCGGAGACAAGAACAGATTATAGGTTCTTAAAGGACTGTTGGAAATAGGTGAACATGTTCGGTAAAATACTGCCGTGAACCCTGGATTGAGGCCATCAGCATGTCGAAATGGGCAGATGCTGACCACCTTTTCTGCACGTCGTACATGTATCGCCAATCGCGCGGCCCCATCCGCTGCATGTGCATGTACCGTTCTGCGGCCAGACTAATTCGACTGGCTGAGTCACAGTGGACGATTGTGTTTCTCGGCAGGGCAGAGATAAGAGGAGTAACATTAATCCCCTCCCGGTACCATCGATAGGCTCATGTCCGTCAAGTACTGTATGTATTCTCACCAGGGAGTAAACTCCATACACCCAAAACACCCTCAATAATTATCGGAGAAGGTCCGAAAAGTCTTGCAATTTCTCTCATTGCCCTCCCCTCAGGTGAAAGCTTCTGATCAAGCTCCTGCCAGCTCGTCGCTGCGAGATTTGAGTGGTCATTCTTATCGCCGTTGCCATCATTACCAACTAGTTGGATGTTCCGGAAGTTTCGACAGGCTCGAGCTGCCTGTAGCATGGTTTATCTGTGCTATTAATGGATGGAAGAAATAATTCTTGAGCATTGCGATACACAGTTAAAGCCAAACCAACGTTGAGCATTGCCGCTGATTTGATGCATAGTAAGGTATCAGGGCCGATCTAATGGTAACCAGGATCAGTTCAGCTATAATGCATGGCCAAAAGCCGAATCACAGGGGTACTAACGCTGTGTCACCTGGCAATCTCCAATCGCCCTATTACGTAGTTGAATGCTTCATCTGTTTTGGTGCCTAGCCAAAAGTCAGCTTGTCTCGGGTATCTCATCTTGGTGCTTCACTCACAGAGTTCTGCTCCAGAAGGGAATATTAAGATTGGCATTTGAGTCCTATAAACTGACCTGCTTGGTTCAAAGAGTGAAGCGGTCGAAAAACTATCCTCATCACGCCAGGAAATCTCCATGGACATCCGAGCAAGACAAGACCACCAGTATGTCACGTTCCGAGGAAAATTGAATATGCTAACAATATCAAAAGCCTTTGACGTCGTTCATTGTCTTTTTGATCGTCTTGGCACAACAACTGGACTGTCCAAAGATACTGCGAAGCCAGTAGACAGAGTATGGACGACGCGATCTTCATTGAAACTGAAGGTAGTCAGACACATTTAAAGCGGGACCAAGGCCTCAAAGCTTGAAGAAGATACAGCAACAAATTGCTATGCAGGTGTGTTTCCGAGGATAGCGTTATTAGTTTTTTCTGTCCTTCCTGCAAGTGCCAGAATGCTAAGAAAGTCAGATTTACAGGCCAGGCATAATCCGACAGACTACCGGGTGGATAAGCTAGAGAAGACTGAGCTGATATAACTGGTAAGCGTTGATATTTGGGACAAAGGAATATGATGTGTTCTTGGCGCTAATAATGTCCTTTTTGAGCTGGATAATGTGATAAGGCATATACCTCGAGAAGAGCAAAAACAAAAAGGGAATTCTGCTATTGAAGAAGAAGAAGAAGAAGCTGGAGCCAGCGCTTAGTTCGACTACGACTACATATCTTACGATGACGTTATGAACCTCCGTTTCCTAGGGATCGAGATGTGGAATCTTATCTGCAACTAGGGAATTGTGCCTGGGACGGAAGTTCCCTTCTTCATCATCCACTTCAGTTGGGATAATGCCACATTCCTTGGGGTTAAATGCCTAAACATGTACGGCGTTGAGCGGAAGGACTATGAAACTGAGCTTATTGTCCCACTTCGTTACTCTAAAAGACTGGCTGCCACCAAAGAAGCACAGAAATAGGAGATGCTAAAGTTTCTCAATAACAAGGCTAAGGAACTTAAGATGGCAGAAGACTCGAAGGTGAATCCTCAAAAGCGCAATAGGTTCAACAGCCGAGGCAGAGATAAGGACAGCGGGATTGGCCTTTCCGCTTCTAAATCCATCGACCAATGTAATGCTCAGGACTTCGAGAAGCACAATACCTTCACCCAAATCAGCCGATCCAACGACAGTACAATCAGGCAAAACTTTACAGGTACAAGCTTTGGCGGCTTCAATACCCTACCATTGGGAAACATCGGCCTACAAGCAAAACTCTCTCTGGGTGCCTCTCTTTCTAAGAACGAGGACAGAATGATTTCGTTACAAGGCTTGACCCTAAAAGACTTTGGCTCAACACTCAAGGCTTACAAGCCATTACAAAACTGGGTTTCGAGGAACCCATTGATGGTCATCAAGGAAGTTGAAGCCAACTACCAACTCAAGTATCGATTTGATAGTGATGATAGCGATGGAGACGTAGTTCTCGACGATGTTTGGCAAGATGGAGATAAGGAAATTGACTTGGCTCTCGAAAGGCTAAACAGTCTTGAAAAGGAGTGGCACAGAGCCTACAACGAAAGTCAACCAAAGGCTGGCAAGGAGAATACCAAGGAGGAAAAGAAAAAGATAAAAGATGCAGTATCTGCCATGAATAAGGTCAAGAAGGAAACACAGCAGACTGTAGAAGACCTTGATCCGACGCTTTTCACTGGAGGTCTCGATGCAGACTCTAGTGCAGAGATCGAGAAGCTACTGTTGATGGCTATTACTTACAGGCCTCCCGATGTGGAAGAAGACGAGGAACCAGGGAATGTAAGAGGCCGTAAAAGTCACCAAGAATAGACGAAAACAGCCAAAGAGAAGGGAAAAAAGAAGGAGGTAAAATAAAAAAGAGTCGAACCTGACCAAGAGACAGTTCAGTAGCAGGACACGTTATGGTTCCACTGAATCTTACGAACAAGCGATCAGTCGGAAAAAGAAGTAGGACTCATTGTTCCAGTTGACAGTTGAAGCCCTCTCCTTAACAACAACGAAATTGCTGATGACCCAAAATATGATGTCCCTGGCACAGGTCCGGCGAGTTTGTGGCTGAAAGGGTACTAGGGCAAATAATACCTCAAGTCCTTCGCGAAACCATATCTCTAGTTGAAATGTCGAGCATGTTCCAGATTTAACAGAGAGTTCTCCGCTCCCACTTGGATGGTTCTTACCATTAGCCAGTGACCATGTGGTTATGTGTCTATCTTAGCGCGTCGGCAAATACGCCTGGCAGCGTAAGCTTAATACGACGCGACAACCATGATTTGCAATAAGCTTTAGTAACCGGCCATTCATTGTAACACAACACAAAAACAATTGGTCAGTTTTAATTCTGCAAAACTTGAGATGCCGTGTAACCGTTCATTTTCCTCATTTTCGGGTCCCGTTTGTTGGGCTAAATTCTTACTCATCTGATGATCTCCTCTCTCGGTTGGTGCTGAGTGAGACAATCCCAGCAGAAGGATCTGCAAAAAGATGTACAAATACAACAGGCTCTTGGCTTTAGCCTTGGAAGACCTGCCTTGGTTAGATACCGTTGTTCAAGATGCGAACTTTCCATACACCTCTTACTATCATCGAGACGCTCGCCAAGTCTCGTGGCGATGCTGCGGCAGTGAGACATTTGTTACCTGGTTCTTCCACTGAGTACAAGACGATACCTTATGCTGAGTACCGCAATGATGTCGAGAATTTGGCAAGGACCTGGTTATCTGTGTTGTTACGCGCAGGCATTGCGAAAGGTGCTGTAGTTGGAATCTGGTAGGTCTTTTGTCGACGTAGCCATGCTTATCTAACATTTATAGGATGAGGGGATGGTCATACCAAGATCTCTTACACTACTTGTCTCTTCAAAGAGCTGGCTTCATACCACAGCTCTTCTCCCTTCGCATGACGAACTCTTCCGTTGTCTATGAACTTTTGAGCAAGAGCAATGCCGCAGCCCTGATCTACGATGCAAGCTGCGAGTCTTTAGTGAAAGATTGTCCTCTTCCGACATTCCTAAGTGAAGGTGAGTTGGATAGAGTTGCACCGCTGAATATCGAACTCGACAAAGTGACCACGGCTCTGAACGGCGATCAAGTCTCGGTCATCTTTCATACATCAGGCTCAACGTCAGGGATGCCCAAACTGGTTCCCGCTACTGTCAGATGGGTCGACTGCTTGATTCGCAAGAACAAGCCATATACACGCGACGGACCGCAGCCTGTGTACTGCCTCATGTTAGTCCTTCCCAGCTTCCTCATGCCACAAAGCTGATCCGCTACAGGGGCTCTCATGCACATCTGGGAAACACCATCAATCTTGCAGAAGCACTAGCCAACGCAGGTTGTTTGATCGCACCAAAGAGTATCCCCTATCATACCTCTGAGCTACAGAGCATGATTACCCATGGTGGATTGACGGCCCTCAACATCTTCCCAGCTCTTCTGTCTGTCTTCATCCGGGAAGCACGCACCAACGACGTTTTACTGGAGCAACTTCAGAGTTTACATCATATTTTCCATGCTGGGCAAGTTTTGGAGCCGTCGGATCAAGCTTGGGCTCATCAACAAGGGATCAAGCTTGTTGATACCTACGGTTCCACCGAGATTGGACTATCGATGCGCGCATCTGCCACTTCCCAATATCTAACTCCATTTCCAGAGTCGGGCTGTGAGTTCATCCCTATCGGCGGAAACTCATCATCTTCATCAGATAAACTTCTTGAACTTGTCATCCCTGCTGATGCAGATAACTGTCCTCATCCGTCACTCAGGGATAAGACAGATGGCAGGTTCCATACCGGTGACCTCTTCCAACGAGTCGCCGACGATCAGTACCTATACAAGGGACGAGTCGACGATAGAATCAAGATGCAAATGTCTCTGGTGTGTGATGCGGGATCGCTTGAGGCAGAAGCAATGCAAGTCTGCGAGGCTGATCTGATCTCCGCTGCATCTGTCATTGGATATGGACGCCCCAGTCCAGCAATTATTGTTGAGCCCAAGAATGACGGCATATTAAAGTCGGGCGACGATAGTTTGACCAAGTTCAAGGCAGAAATCCTGCGCAGGATATCGCCGTTTCATGAGCGTAAGTGCCTCCACGAGCGAATTGATGATCCACGCCTGGTCTTTGTTGTACCCCAGGGGACACTGCCAAGAACAGCGAAAGGAAATATTATGAGGAAGGCGGTGGAAAAGGTGTTCTTTGATGAACTAGAGAAACACTTTGCGGTCACTTCACCCACATAACGCCTCCACGTTGAACGTTGCGGAATAGGGATTAAAGGAGGAAGCACAAGAGTCAGAAATTATTCTCAATTACTGGACAAACATAAATAGAATGACCCGTGCATATTTATGACGACCTTTGTCTCACTGCATATCATTTATGCGAGGTTCGTTGTTGTAAGACGTACGTCATTGACTCAGCGGAGTGGTGATTCATAGCTTTCCAAGCCACTATATGAGAAGAACTGAACAGCATGAAATCGATAGTTTCGTTCTCTTTCATTTATATCTCAAATGAAAACTTGTAATCTCGCTGCAGGAAAAAGAATATCTACAGGGTTATTATACCGCAGTTACAGATTATCTCCGACAAGAATCGCGTTTCCTCATCAAAGCCAAAACATCATCTATAGAAGAACTCATATCAGAACCATGTCGTCCATCGTAGACAGCGTCAAGGTATTCTCTCACAACCCTTATTTACGATCAGAAATTGACTTTTCAGAACACCATCGCCGAGAACTTTGGTGGTCCAGCCGAAAAGCTGGCGACCCATCAATTCGCCCTCTCCGAAACCCCCGACCTCACCGGCAAAGTCGCCGTTGTAACCGGCGGCAGTGAAGGGATCGGCTACGGCGTAACCCACACTCTCCTCTCCCACAACATAAGCAAGCTCTTCATCCTCTCAATCTCCGAAGACGTCGTCAACGGTGCCAAGAAGTCCGTCGCCAAAGAACTCGGTCAAGAGAAAGCAGATCGTACAGAGTGGATCAAGTGCGATTTGAGTGACTGGGCTGAAGTCAGGGAAGCAGCTGAGCAGATCAAGAAATCTACTGACCGCTTGGATATTCTTGTTAACAATGCGGGAAGAGGAATCATGACGTATCAGCTTTCGAAGTATGGTGTTGATCAGCATATGGCTGTGAACCACTTTGGTCATGTTCTCTTGACTTCTTATTTGCTTGAGCTTTTGAAGAAGACGGCTGATGAGCATGGGACTGTGAGGATTGTTAACCTTGCTTCTAATGCGCATCAGGGTGCGCCCAGTGATGTCAAGTTTGAGAGTCTGGATGAGTTGAACCAAGATCTTGGACCGAACCCTCAGTATGGGAGATCTAAGCTGGCCGCTATTTTGTATAGTCGGTATCTGGATCGTCATCTCACCAAGGCTGGATATCCTAAGATCTTGGTGAATGCCACGCATCCTGGCTTCGTCAGCACCAGACAGAGCGTTGAGCACATTCATGAAGCGTGAGTAAAACTCTGTCACTTTCGATCCTCGCTAACGGATGTTAGGTATCCTCTTGCTGGCTACGCCATGTCAACTGGCATGGAGCCGTTCAAGAAGGATCAATTCCAGGGCGCCACGAGCTCGGTATTCGCTGCAACTATCACGGACAAGTCGGGACAGTATATCTGTCCTCCTGCTGTGCCCGAGTCAGGCAATGAGCTCTCGCAGAATGAGCAGCTTGGTGAACAGTTGATGGAGTTGACGAGGAAGGTTATCAGCGACAAGTTTGAGAGCTTTGATGATCGGAAGTTTTATTAGACCTTTACCATAGGTGTGCAAGGCATTAAATAGGCATAAAGTTATATTGTCGCATGTTCTTTAACTGTCAGAGAATGACGCGTTGACATGGTGATGTGCACTCTAATGGGATTAATTAAACACGACTGCTAATTAACCTGACTGGCTTTGACATTTATATAACTGACTTCCTTATGATCACGCTTAAGAAAAGCATAAGCAGAAGGCTAAGATTTAAATTAAACTTTATTTAATCAGCCTCAGTATATGCATATGTGTTGGATCTAAGTCCTAGATATTGGGATCCTCTGTCAGTTCTATACCCTGGAGTGATTTTGCCTGCAAAACTTTTTTTCAAGCACCTGGGCAATCTACATATTTGTAAATTGCAGCCAGAACGATCATCGATCTTAAGCACGGTCCTATAGTCTAGTGGTCATGACGTTGGATTTTGATCACCCTCAAAGTCTTCCAAAGACCCCGGTTCGAACCCGGGTAGGACCTCATTTTTTCTTTTCCCCCTCATTAATCAAACTATCATAATTTTTTTGTCCAAACTCTCCTCCTCTCACCAAAACCAATGACGCGTCGCCATCGCCGTCACATCATCAAGGGTCCAACCCCAGCTTTTTTGCTGTCATCAAGTGGATATCCATCAACGCCATACTTATAATAGCCTAGTCCCACGTCACCAGACTCAAATACCCGCCCCCCTTCTCCGCATCTTTTTCATTGGCTCACCCATGATCTTCTCTTCACAACAATATCACGACATTATTTCGCCCATGGTATCGACAAGATGGTTCTCGGCATGGGCTGGCATAAGCCTGACAACTTTGCCGGTTCGTCGAGTTGGGCTATCACGATTGGGCTGTTTGTTGCGTCGGGGGGGTTGTTGTTCGGCTATGATCTGGGGTGAGTTTAAATGTCTCGTCGGTTTTTTGGTCTGCGGCGCGGTCAGTTCATCGCCTTGAGCCTGCATGTGACAGTGCTATTCTGCGCTCTCTTTTGTTTTATCGCCTGATGAATGTTATGCTGCGCGCTGAGTTATGTTGTCGCGAGATAGCATCAAAGGTCTCTCCTTATTGACATTGATCGGCAACGCTTTGGCCCTGACTAACCTCTTCTCACTCATAGCGTCATCAACGGTATCCTCGCCATGTCCGTCTTCAAAGACCACTTCAGCACCAACCAATCCTGCAGAGATGACGAGGGCCACATCGATCTCTGTCCCTCGGACTCATCTCTCATCGTCGCCATTCTCAGCGGTGGAGCCGTCATCGGCGCTCTAGTCGCAGCTCCATCTGGTGACAGCATCGGGCGACGGAAGACATTGCTCGCAGCTGTCACCACATTTTGTATCGGAGCCATCTTCCAAATATGTGCTCGAGCAACGCCGATGTTATTAGTTGGGAGGCACGTTATTTATCTGTAATATCTCGTGATTTATGCTGATGGTGAAAGGTTACTTGCTGGCGTTGCAGTCGGAGCTATTTCCGTTCTCGTCCCTCTTTATCAGTCCGAGACTGCACCGAAATGGATACGCGGGACCATCATATGCATGTATCAGTTCTCCATCACGGTGGGGATATTAACGGCGACTACTATTAACGTCGGCACATCCAATATCGACAGCGATGCCGCATACCGAATCCCTCTTGGCCTCCAACTCGTGCCCGGCCTCATCCTCGCCTCTGGTATTCTTTACCTCCCGGAGACCCCTCGTTTTCTCGTCAAGAAAGGACGATTAGTAGAGGCAGGAATGTCTTTGAGCCGTTTTCGCAGATTGGATATGACGCATCCTGCTCTGGTGGATGAGCTTCAAGAGATTATCGCAAATCATCAGTATGAACTAACACTCGGTCACGATACATATAAAGCTCTCTTCGCGAGAAACTCCTCCCTTGGCCGTAGAACCATGACTGGCTGTGGGCTACAGATGCTGCAACAATTGACTGGTATAAACTTTGTCATGTATTACGGAACCACTTTCTTTAGCAACGCCGGAGTCAACAAGCCCTTCCTAACCAACCTAGCCATGATCATCATCAACTGCGTTTGCACAGTGCCAGGTCTCATCGTCATTGAATCATGGGGAAGACGAAAGCTCCTCATGGCTGGGGCTCTGGGCATGGGTGTTTCTCAGATGCTGATAGCAGCAGTGTATTCGGCAACTCAAGACAAGACGGAAAAGTCTCATGGAGGAGCCGCCAACATGGTCCTTGTCGTCTTTTGCGCTCTGAATGTATTCTTTTACGCATCCTCCTGGGGACCTGTTGCCTGGGTTGTGACTTCAGAGATCTTCCCACTCAAAGTGCGCGCAAAGGCAATGTCTGTATCAACGACGGCAAACTGGCTGTTGAACTTCGGAGTGGCATACGCACCACCATACATCCTTGGCAGAGGAGCCAACGCATTCGGGCTCAAGATATTCTTCATCTGGGGATCTTGTTGTCTTCTGTCTATCGCCTTCGTATGGCTGATGGTATACGAAACTAGCAAGATGACGCTGGAGCAGATTGATGAGATGTACGAGAGAGTGAGGCATGCATGGGAGAGTCCAGGGTTCAACCCTACATGGAGCTTTCAACAGATGCAGAACGCAGGATGGGACGCGAATGCGCAGCCAGAGCAACAGGCTGGCGATGAACATCCAGCATCGAACGCCAATTCGACGGACGACGAGGGTCATGAAACGGCGACGATAAGGCCGGATAATTCACACGGATCGACGGCTCCTATGGCGAATTTGGATTTTAGTTATTAATTAATCTGTATTTACATTCCTTAGGGCCGAATGCAGTCATGATGTGAAACCGCCGTTGGCTAAGCTGTGCCAATGCAACAGGAACTCGACCGAATTCCTGGATGCTTACAACAATACAACATGACATGGAACTGGGCAGAATTGTTCACATGTCCAATAACAGGTCCTGGCGAACAATCAAACCTTACATGCCAGCTGACGTTTCACAAGAAGCCACCTTCCGTAACAATGCCCAGCCAAAAACGGCTGCATAAATCTCCGTCTGACTCCGGAGTGTTCCCCGGAACAATGGGCCATCCTATTCTGGTAAACATCTGTAACTTTCTAGATGCATCGGGGCCCTTACGTATCTCGACATTCGATTTCCATAAAAAAAAAACCATATCGAGTTTTCCAGATTCCACCACGGACAAAATCTAACCGGATCTCACACATTCCGACACGTAGGATAGGCTATTACAAAATCTAACGCCGAGCCCGAAGCGCGAGCTTACCACATTCTGAGACAGTGACCCCCAGCCGCATTCCAGTCGAGTCTCTTCCAGAACAATCGTGCCGTTGGCCAATCAACATTCCGACGACCGCAACCGTCAGTCACGTTCTAATTCGGCAGATGAACGATGTGACTGAAACCTGGGCGATGATCTTCCGATTCTTGGCATTCCATGATGTTTGTGGCTTGGCCATGTCGGGAGCCAGAACGGGTATCAGCTCATGGGCTGATTCTAGATGGGGCTTGCCGGGCCGGGTGGTGGCATTTTCAACAGCACCGTGTAGGGCTGGGTCTGCTCTATCGGGAGAGCGGCATCATCACAGCTGCGGACCATTCTAGATGCCCAGGAGAAGTAGTTGAGGATTCTTCAGCTTACGCATGGCTGAGCGTGTGCGCAATGGCGATGAAACTGAACATCCTCATGACACGGCTTCTAGAACAGATGCTGGACAAGATACGTGAATTGAGTTGGTGAGTTGGCATTACTCACGATAGGGTATACCTCCCGCCGCTACCTAAGCTTGAACATCAATACAAACTCGTAACCATAATAAACCATTCATTCTCCATAGCATACATGTAACAAATTACCCAAGAACGTAGTGCCATCTAGATTACCTAAAGAAAACTCCGTAGCTTATCTTCCCTTTGCCTTCAATCCCGTCGTCGACGCCGAACTCCTAATAGAACTTGCGGGTGTATTCGAAAACACAGGCCGAAACCCTTCTAATTTCTGCCGACGATCAAACTCCTTGAGAAACGTGTACACACTCCCAAGCGGCATGTACTCCAGCAAAGGCCGCAATTCACTGGGAAACATTTCCGCGCCGTGATCTTTAATATCCTCGTTGACCCGATTGAGCCGAAGAATCTGCATCCAAGACACTATTCCGTCACCAACCATAAACGTGGGAAATTGCGCCTGGGCAATATCATCAAGAATCCACGTATTCCGGAAATACGGCCTGTTCAGGAAGCCAGAGATGGCTTTGTAACTGGGTACTTCCGTCGGGTCCGTGATCCCCTCAGGAATGTCACTGAGATGAGCAACGGGGCCCATCCACTGTAGAATAGGCGCGTAGTTTGCTGGGTTTGCCTCGCGATCACCTGGTTCTCCGAAGTTCGCTGGCATGCACTTATCCCACTCCCTGATAATCTCAATCGCAAGATCAGATGTCGCGTCCTTGGTACCCAGCCATCCAACGACCAGCTTGGCCTCGCGGTACGCACGAGCCATATGTGCACGCCGCTCAGCCTCTTCTTTTCTATCCCGACGGTTGATGCATAATAGATCGATCCAGATTCGTAGCGGAGGTTTGTCGCATCTCGCGGAGCCCGGGTCGATGAGTTTGCGGAGGAATGAGCGTAGCCATCCGGGGGGTTTCTTTGTCGGCGATGGTGGTGGGGAGGGTTCTGGTTGCTCGTGTTGGGAATTGCTGATTGTCCTTTCTGTCTCAAGATCAACCCTTGAGGAGGAGGCGTTGTTGATGACGGATTGGGCTCGGGGTCCAAGGAAGACTTCGCGGGTGTATCGGATCGCTTCGGCTAGGTCGGCCGGTATAGCTACTCTCTGTCCATTGAGAAGAATTGGCTCGGTTTTTGTGATGTCGCCGTATAGAGCGGAAAGACCAATGAAATCAGGCGCATCGCATAGTTTCTCGTGGACAAGACGACATACGATCCGGTCGTTGATGTCGTTATTCGGCGAGGGCTGCAGCTCGAGGATCCTCACTTCACGCGCCGCCAGATCTAGCGGCCGGTAGTGAATCGAGGACAAACCGTCTGACGGCGGTGCCATTAGTCACAGCTGTCTTAGCGATCAGAGTTTGTGTGGGCTGGTAATGTATGTTGGTTGGAGCCTTGTCTCTCTCATGCAGGATATCATGCAAGGAGGGGG
>JABSTL010000492.1:0-37904 GCA_013759095.1 Fusarium sp. NRRL 29148
TTACACAATTGATGTGTTTTGTTTGTATAGAAAAGATTCAATTGAAGAAGAGTTAAAAAAAAAAAAAAGCGATTGATTGATTCTGCCGGCGCGAGGAAAAAATCACCTTGAAAAAAAACCCATCGAAAGGCCCATCGCTCGCTAGACTTATTAGCTTTGCGATTTCACCGCCCGCCTTTTTTGGCGTTGGAGGTCCGCTATCCATAAGTTACTGTCTCCAGTGTATCTCCCATTCCCCCACCGCGGATGACCCCACTTTCCTGCCGCTCCCTCCATTGTGTAACTCGTGAGTGTTCCGTTTCCATGATCAGGATCAAGGTGAAGTCTACTAGAGTTTATCTTGCATCATGACGATGACAACTCGAGACCAAAATTGTAATTCAACAAATACATAATGAACTTGTAATGTTTAGGAGCAAGTCTCTCAGTCGATCAAATCAGACATAGCCTATGCAGCAATTCTTAGATCTGATTTGTCAAATTTTGTAACTGTATCAGAGCAGAGCGGTTGATCAAGAGATCGAGTAGCGACGACTTTTCCCCAAAATCGAGTCACTCTACCACAATGTAACTTGGCGATAATTAAGCTCTTTGAAAAAAGAGAACCCGAGGTGACCGTCAGCTGCAACCTGACGGGGCCTTGTCTTGTCTCCTTGGCTCGGAACCAAGCTTTTTGACCATCCAAGTTGAAAGCGGACCTGAACCTAAGATCCGTGGCACAGATAAAGTGAACACCACATGCCAAACAGAGAAAAAACCTCCGAATGGAACCGCAAAAGTTACAACATCTTCATATAATAATCGGGAGTTTTCGATTCTCTTACTTGATTCGTGGCATGATGCGGAAGCGTCCGTCTGCCCCGACGTACGTGTGACGTCTGAAAGCGATAGAGAAATACTTTGGAATGGTCGAGACTCATATTCAGCTCTCAGGTACCCCTCTAGTTTGCACTCGTAGACCCCACATCCCACTTTTGCAGGACGGAACTTGGGAATGACATCAGCCATCTTGAGCTATTCTCAACAAGTTGCGCAACGTGGAAAGGTAGTGTCATATAAAATCCCGAGCATCCAGGCGCCAACTCCTTCGGATACCTGCCGAGGTGTCTACCTAATCTCGCGGTTCAATCTGCCATTTCGATTCTATACTCTCTTTCAAAGATCTACCCATTCCTCTATTTGTCTTGCGACAATGCACTGAGTTTAGGCTTGCAGCCACTGAAAGCATGTGCTGTGCGCTGTCAAACTATAACAATAAAAATTCTTGACGAAACCCAATTGCACCCAGAACCATGAGAAACTACCGCGGCTCTCTCAAGAGCCTCAATAGAGTCACTACAAGACTCAATACCCACCAGCGGATCCCCCGACGAAGATTATCGCATCGTCAATACCGCCATCTGTGGACATCTCCATCCAAAAACGATGCCAAGCAAGAAGCACAGCAAAAATCGACGTTTCCAGTAGCAGTAATTACCGGCGGGCTTTTCATCTGGTGGCTCTACCCTTCTGACGACTTTGCACAGCTTTCCGGTAAACAATTAAGGCAGCGAACCCATGAGGACTCTCCAAAGGACGAGAAACAAGACAAGACTCAGGATGGAGAATCAGATACGGATCAGTCGGCCTGGATAAACTTTGCTCGCCGCTTCGAGACGTTCTGTAAGCTCAACGATGCTCAATTCTCCTCCTTCTCCGACAAGGTCGTTAGTTATCTCCTCCCTGAGTGGTCCAGACTTATCCCAGGGTATGTTCGGAAACTTCAAGGTGAACTCTCCATGTCCCCAGGGTCTCTGGCCGACGAGATTTGGCAAGACGCCCACGACCCCCTAATTAATCCCGAGATTCGATATTCAGCCAAAGTTCGAGTTTCACCCAATCTTTGCGATGAGGAGAAGGAATTCTTGTCCCGGCGAAAACGAGTCGCCAGAATAGGGCTGGCTAAATATCTGGGACTGAAGGAGGAGGATGTCCATCCAGATGATGTTCCCACAATTGCAATGTGTGGCTCTGGTGGAGGTCTGAGAGCACTTATTGCTGGAACTGGATCAATCCTTGCAACAGAGGAAGATGGGTTGTTTGACTGCGTCACATACACCTCGGGCGTGAGCGGCTCATGCTGGCTTCAAGCTTTGAGTCTCACATCGTTCAACAAGGGAAACATTCGTGACCTTCTCGAGCACCTCAAAGCTAGGGCCTCAACCCATATCGCCTACCCGCCCGTGGCCTTCCAATCTCTTGCTTCTATGCCGACTAATAAATACCTCCTGAGTGGCATGGTCGAGAAGCTCAAGGGTGATCCCAAGGCAGATTTTGGTCTCGTTGATGTGTATGGTGTCTTACTGGCAGCTCGGTATCTTGTGCCGAAAGGAGACCTTGGAGTCAACGATCGCGACTTTAAGCTCTCAAACCAACGCCAATATGTCCAGTACGGGCAATTACCGATGCCCATCTATACTGCTGTGAGACACGAGATTCCTGACTTGCCAGAGGCTGCTGAACAAGGCCCCATCGAAGCCGAGATCGCCAAAGAGAAAGCCAAGAAGGAGGCGTGGTTTCAGTGGTATGAGATCACCCCGTACGAATTCTTTTGTGAAGAGTTCGGCGCCGGAATCCCCACGTGGGCTTTAGGTCGCAGATTCAACCAGGGATGTGATGTTCCTCCCGAGGATGGTTTCCATCTCCCCGAACTTCGTTTGCCACTCCTCATGGGGATATTTGGTAGCGCATTCTGTGCAACTCTCAGTCATTATTACCGAGAGATCAAGCCACTTGTCCAGGGTCTGACTGGTTTTGGGACTATTGATGAACTCATCTCGACACGAGACGATGACTTAGTAAAAGTGCATCCTATTGATCCTGCCAAAATACCCAACTTTGCCTACGGAATGCACGGGAAATTACCGGAAACCACACCGACCAGTATTTATGATAACGAGTATATTCAGCTTATGGATGCTGGAATGTCTAATAACTTGCCTATTTACCCCCTCCTGCGACCGGGCAGAGACGTGGACGTACTTGTTGCCTTTGATGCCTCTGCAGACATTAAAACCGACAACTGGCTCTCAGTCGCCGATGGCTACGCCCGTCAGCGCGGTGTCCGGGGTTGGCCCGTCGGCATTGGTTGGCCCAAACCCGGAGAAGCTACATCCCAGGTAGTAGCAGAGCTAGACGAGGCACAGGCAAAATCCTCTCGTGAAGCTGAGGCTAAACTCCGCGAAGCCAAGAAAGAGCAGGATGAGCTTCGCCAAGAAGCTCACGAAGAGGGCAAGCAAGTTATGGCAGAGAATGACAAGACCAAATTCGAGCCCGGGGATCAAGAGTCCGGCGATCTGGGCTACTGCACTGTCTGGGTTGGGACCAACACAGAACGCAGTACTGAGCCACCACCTCCCTCAAAAGCAATCTCGGACGAGACATCATGGCAGCTCATGGAGCCTGATGCTGGCATTGCTGTTGTCTATTTGCCTTTCATTTCCAACGACAAGGTCCCTGGTATTTCTCCAGGAACTACCGATTACCTTAGCACATGGAACTTCATCTATACCCCTGAACAGATTGATAATGTCACTGCATTGGCTCGAGCAAACTACGACGAGGGAAAGCAGCAGATTCGAGATACCATCCGCGCAGTGTATCAGCGCAAGAAGAAGCTTCGCGAGGAAGCAGAAAAGGCTCAACGTCAGGATCGTTATCGATCTCGTATGAGGAGAGGCGAAGGCATCCGTCTAGGCGAAGGCGATCATTTCAGTTGAGCCTGTGATTTCAACATTCCTGGCAGAATAATCATTTGACTTATAGAAGCATGTATTTAGTATACCCGTGCAGGCGTCAGGGACGCAGTGTAATGTAAAAATTTGATGCTGATTCTGATTCTGATTCTGTTGAGTTTTGTCATTGTGTTACATTGTATCTTACAAGTGACGTTTCCCATCCCGATCCTCCAAGATCCTATGTTCCCATGTAATTTTTATACACAGCCCAACCGGGGCGAAAATTGCTCATTATCCACATGAAGAGCCGACGCCTGATACGCCGCTCTGAGTACATATATATCCAACACCACGGCATTTCTGGTTTAGATGACCTCACCAATATCGATATGAGGGGCTGTCCAGCGCTTAGCATCCGGCTCGTACATGTCACTTGGCACCCGGACCTTGTTGCCGGGGCTGTAGAGGTACCACGCTTTGAGGGCGTTCATCGATGCCTTCCATCTGGCAACGTCCAGGCTAGGGCCGCCACCTTCACCAAGTTTCTCAGAACCGCTGTAAATACCAACAATGAACACGGGAGTTCGTGAATGCCGACCTGTCTCACTCTCTAGACGAGCAATAGGTGCCTCAAATCCTTCACGAGCGCACAACATGGAGAGTTCTCGCGTAGGTAGACTGAATTCGAACATGGTAGAAACGTCGACTTGTCGAGCAAGGACGTGAGCTTTGACGAAATCGCGAGCGGCGTCTTGACCAGAGTGGGTGTAAACAGCACCAACAACGGCTTGGACAAATGAAGAGTACGCCTCGTGTTGGTAATACTTATAGCCCTCCTCGCTGCTCATCTTCTCGACGTTCAAAGGATCACCAAAAGCATTGTCGTAGACTACACGACTGCTGATTCCTCGTCGGGGTTTAAATCGGTCTGTAAAAGCAGATTCTTGACGGACAGAACCCCAGCGTGACTGCATATCCGCATCCCGGGGTGCCCATTGTAATAGGCCAGGATCGACCTCCTCACCGGGGGCAGCAGCGGCCTCGACACCCCACCTGCGCGCTACTTGATGCAGAGATTCCTTTCCAGAATAGGCACGGAGGGCCTCGTAGAGGACAGCCATTGGTAGACGAGGCCATTTACAGACGAGGAACTCGAGGACGTGATAGTTGATGAATGTGCTGCCGAGGAAGGCGAGGTTGGCGTTGTTAAAGCTGGGGTTCTTGTCGGCTGAGGGAACGATGAGGGCCCGGGCGAGAGTTTCCAGAGGGATCTTGTTGGAGAGTGATAACCGGGAGTGGAGAGCCGCAAGCTTGGCCGACTCAGTGGCACGTTCGGGGGAGGGGGATGGAAGATTGGTGAATGTAGGTGTTCCTTCGTTGGTTTGAGAAGCGGCAGCTGTAGAAGCTTGACGTCGAGTCGTTTGTAGAAATGCCTGTCTTGAGATACCGCTACCGATACCGCGGGCATGGGCCTGCAGCAATTGGCCGCGCCATCGATCGATCCGTACCCTCTTCATCGAGCCCAATAAATTCCCTCACGAATATCCCGTCGGTTTGTGAAAGGCGTCGATGAGGCGACGGAGCGAATTGGAGATTGTCGCCTGTTTTGTTGGTCGTCGACAGGTAAAAAGTTCTGCGCTACAAGGCTAGAGTCGTGAGCTGGGGTGCGTGGTTTGACCGGAACAACAGGCGGCCCGCTCTTCGTTTCTCCCATCCAGCCGCCTTGGAAACTGGGACCTCACCTATTGGCAACCGGCCATTCGAATCAATTCAACGTCGCCATCGCCCTGTCAACCCTTCTCGTTTTCGTCTGTTAGTCAATTGTTCAAAATGGTGAGTAAAGCCCACGAACTGGAGTGAGTCCATGCTAACAATTGACCTAGGGCGGCGGCGGAAAAGTCCCGTAAGTTTTACCTCTCACGAACCAAGCACCGAAAGCGAAGCGATTACCGTATCTAACCCAATCCTACGACAGTTACCCCAAGCACGTCTGGTCTCCAGCCGGTGGTTGGTACGCGCAGCCTGCGAACTGGCGCGCCAACACCCTGATTGCTGGTGTCGTCATGGCCGGAATCGTTGCGGTTACGTGGAAGTTTAGCGCTGGACGAGAACAATGGGCGCACCGACCTGAGCAAGGGCAGTGGTACGCCAGCCGACAGTATGCTTTCCAATTCTGCGTCGGCGAGATTCTGAGCGAAAGTGCTAACAATGGGGTTTAGCTGGTCGAAACAGTTGAAGCAGTGGGATCAAGAGGACCAGGGAAATGCGTCAAAGAGCGAATAGAGTTGGATAAAACGACACTGTGTACAAATTCTTGCGAAAGAGGAATACAATCTGATTCAAGATCAATATCTGGTGTCTATGATGTTGTGATGATAAGGGTCGCTATATTCCATTTCACGAAGCTCCCTGGAACATCTCGACTGGGATTAAAAGTGATGAGAAGCCAAATTTCGACCCAAGAAGTCTCTAGTTTGTTCTTTGGCTTACCAGCGTGCTGCTTCTCCGGCCATAGGGTTATCAATTGGGTGGCAATGCTCGTTCCTGAGAGCAAATTAGAGCACTGCTAAATATGCTTACTACGTAGTATGTGAATAAATATCGCCTTCTAGTTCCTGGGTAGCAGACTCATACTGGTGGTATCTCGATGGGCTTTATGAAGAACGAAAAGTGCTTCGAAATTGAGATGAACTGATTCACCCCTGGGATTTCCATACATACGGTGTGCCTCCCGTTATACTAGACGTGGAGAATCATTAGCCGAACATAACATATTGGGACTATTCTTTTCACAATGAGACTTTAAGGCACGCTGGGAAGATGTGCGTACGACGTAGTCGGCCTCTATTTGAGCCTCGTCCTCTTGAAGTGAGCTTGGACTGAATTCCACATTGCTGAAACAGCTTTCACATAAAGCATCAGACGACTGCAGATAGTGATCCGTTACAGCCGAACTGACGCGATAATCCTATTAGAGCGACCAAGACAAGGGCGATGATAAGGACTCAGTAACACACCCACACAACAGTAAACCCACTTGACATCCAGCTCGTCTGAATGTGTTGACGGTGACAACTGAGACAGGGTCTCAAAAGATATTGCTGAGAAAGAAACACCTAGTTGAGATTAGGTCATACGTTTGTTTTCAAGAACACTGGTGCTAAGCATAGGGGAAGTAACGGCAAATATACTTGTATGTAACTTGATAAATCATGATGCAGAACTACTACCTCATCAAATGTCATTCAGACATAGCCCAGCAGTCCTGTCCTGTCCAGTCTGCCTGGGATACTGACTGCCTGATACTACACATGACAACCAGTAACAGAAGCACCATAGACAAGTTGGCTGTGAATCATTGGCTATCGGTTCTCTCCAAGACGATGTTCAGAGACGGGCCAACTCAGCCCCCACCATAGCCGGTCTGCCAACACTCACGGGTAGTCCCCTCAGTATTAAGACAGCCAGCCAGGTACTAAATATCAGGTCCAGGGTACTTGGGGTCACCAGGATTAAGCTGCCTGAGTCCACTTTAAGCCGCTGCCACTGAGGTCACTACCGGCTCTAGGTCCAGGTATTTTTCTACCTTGCACCTACCTTGGAGAGGACCCTTGCACAACCTTTACCTACCTGACATGAGGGTGCTCCGCTGCTTATGCTTATTGAGGCTCCAAGGCTGTTTTGCGTTGTTGGCCAAAGCAATATCCCCTCTTTAATATTGATATGTTTGGCAGTATTTGATTCTTTCAAGTTGCTTGATTGAATATTGATTTCAAGCCGACATTCTTCCCATTCACCTCCCTTTCCTATCTTTATGTTGTCTCTGTTACGTGCGGAAACCTGAGGCTGTTGGCCATCTTTCAGCTGCTCCGATCTTCTTCCGCGGGTATCGATGGTGTTCCAGAGATTAGAACCACTGGGCTGCTCGGCGCTGTCTCTGCCTTAAACCTTCACCTTCACCTACAATCGTTACCTACTACCTACCTTGCCTTACCCTTCCTAGATTATTTCTCGCTTCATCCCGCTTTTTATCATACGGGCACTGACTGTCAGTGTCTATCCCAACTCAGCTCGTCATTGGCTTGGCACTGCATCACCGTTCTTATTCTTTGCCCAGTTTGCGGGTCGCTTCTTAAGTTATTCGCCACCAGCCTAAGAGCTAGACTGAACGTCAACCAACGGAGCGGCATACCACCTTGTATCGATCAGATCTATTTCATCGTCTTGATAACCTCGTTTGGCTCTTGTTCCTGGATCGAGCCGGACCATTTCCTCCTTATTTATTACTTCTCTTTTTATCCTCCGTACGCCCCTTCACCACTCAACCTGTGTTACTAATTTCAACTCCTGTTGATCTCACGTAGACCTTCTCACACTTGGTCTCCTGCATCACCCAACCTCGATCTTTCGCCTCAACGACATCTTGAACTATCTTTCAGTCTGGCTTCGCGCGCCTTTCGCCTCGCCGGCCTTGCTGTCGGCCTTGGTTTGAGTGCCTTGACTGCGTACCAACGCAGCCAAGCGCAGCAGATGTCTTCTCATGCCGAGAGGCATGGTCACCTCGACGCGACCGCAGGCCGTGAGGTAGTCTATTGCCACGCCTGCGCTGGGGAATGGTATCGAGACGAGAATGGACTAACTTGTCCCGAATGTCACGGCGAGATTACTGAGATTGTATGCTTTCCCACGTTGCCACTTCCTATCCAGAATGCTTACCACTATGTTCAGATCGATCCCGCAAACGATCCCCGCGACTTTGAACACCACTCCTCTGCCTCCACCTCACCCGAGCATCACCCGTACGATTCAGATCCTGAAGAAGCCGACATAAATGAGCATGCCCAGCATGGCTTTGTGTTCCGACGGAGCGTCCGAGACGGTCCGAACCACCCACATCATCATGATCCCACTACTGCGCCAACTTATGAGCGCTTCTGGGATATGCTTAACGGATTTGGACCTCGAGCACCTGGCGGAAACGGTTCTTTCCCACCGAGCCCAGGAGAACAAGAACAGCCCCAAGAACCAAACTTTGGACCGCGCATTCACCGGACGACTTTCACATCAGGGCCACTGGGCGGAACGACTTCTGTAACAATCGTATCGGGACCTATCCATGCAACAAGCCGTGGTCCCGCTGGTGCCCCGGGAGGCGAAACATTTCAAGAGTATGCACAACCCCCATTTCAGCTTGCTGAACGACCTGGCAGCTTGCGAGTCACGGCCATTTCCATGACTATTGGAGCTAACCAGCGTACCAGTTTCTTTCAGAACATGCTGCGCGACATTGTACCGCCACCACCCGCTCATAACCATGACGGTGAGGAAGGCGCCGGAGGTCCTCCTCCCGGTCTGGCTCGAAGCCTGCAAGATATCCTGAATCTTCTTAATCCAGCAAATGCAATGCATGGTGATGCAGTGTACTCCCAAGAGGCTCTGGATCGGATCATTACTGGACTCATGGAAGCCAATCCCCAGTCTAACGCCGCTCCTCCAGCTACAGAGGAAGCTCTTAAGAACCTGGAACGAAAACCTGTCGACAAACAAATGTTGGGCTCGGAGGGAAAGGCAGAGTGCACCATTTGCATCGATGAGATGAAGGAGGGGGATATGGCCACATTTTTACCCTGTAATCATTGGTTTCACGAGGAGTGTGTCACCTTGTGGTTAAAGGAGCACAACACTTGCCCCATCTGCCGAACGCCGATCGAAAAGACCGATCGTAGCGGCAACAATAATGGCGGCAATGGGAACAACAATAACAGCGGCAACGGCTCCCAATCCCAAGGTCCAATGCCAGGGCCTAACTCTGACCAACCGAACCCGTCTGAAACTCGAGCGTCATTCACGTTTACTCCCAACCAGTGGACACCATTCGACAACCCTCATTCTCACACACGCCTGATGCGGTTCTCGCGACCTCCAAGTCAGAGCCAGAGTCGCCTGAATGAAGCATTGCGTACTATCTCGAACCGGCAACAAGAGAGAGAACGTGAACGCGAGCGTGAACGAGGCGAGACATCAGGGTTTAGCTACGACACGTCTCGACTTCAGCGACGAAGCTCACACTCTCCAACAAGTCCTAGAGCGACTGCCCCGAGTGAACATGGCGCTCGTATGCGACAGAGAAGCCCTTCCCAGAGTAGCCGTCGGTCAGCGGCGGACTCGGATCAACAACGCCGGCAGAGCAGCCATGGCCCCATTAGCTGGCTCCGCGATAGATTTGGTGGAGGAGGGCCTGGTAACGGACCGCCACGAGAGGAAAGGCGACAGTAGAATCGTCACTCACCAAACTCTGGGGGAATCGCATTGAGGACGATATCAGAAGCCCTGATTCCTCGTCGTTCGCTCGCAAGGTGGCATGAAGACAACGAGAGGGCTTAGAGGCAGACCTTGGTGAGACAACATATTGCTATCATGCCACCTCGATACACAACGTGCAGTGACTGCAACCAAGTGCCAATTTCTTGACGTATGCGCTTCGATGTACGGAATAGAATGGAGGTTTAGTTGGTAGGGCACACGGGAATGATTGGAATTGAGCTACCAGCGGCATTGATAATTACATAAATGGACGTCAAGGATACCCCATAAAGAATGAAGACTGACGTCGAGTGCTTTTACTGTAAGCTCGACCCATATTGGTTGTGTCAATGGACGTCGAATGATTGCATTCCAGACAACGGCTGTCGAGTGTATCAATGGACACAGGGTTCTGTAAGGTAAGTTTAATGTGTTCAAGTCTATTGGTTGGTTGTTGAGATACCAAGCAAGTCTTGCAAGAGCCGAACTTACATCAACCTTTGACTATTAAGCTGTTATGAGATATAGACGCCTCACTGATAACTACATATTGAAAACAAGGCAGCTTCTTGTAATTTTGATGCATGATCAAGGGAATGACTCAGGACAGGTGATGTCCAGTTCTTACAACAAAGCAATGTATTTGACTATCTCGCTGCATGGATCCAGAAATATCACATCGCTCTTGCGGAGGCTGCTCCTGACCCAATCTCTCTATCTGTTGGTAGAATCTTTGGTTTCCCGTTTGCTGGTCGGTAATTCTAGCTTACGGCTGCCAAGAACTATCTCTGTAGTCAGAGATGTCGCCCGGGGCCCAGTCTAGATCCTCGTCCTTGGATGGCTTCTTCGATTTCGCAGGTAGCCTGTCTTGTTTCTTGAAAGACTGGTTTTTTGTGTTCTGCCGAACAACTTCTGAATAAAGCGGCGTCGGCTTCTGATCAGGCTTCTTGTCCTGATCCTGGCCTGAAGGGTGGGATGGGTCTTCAGACTGGATCTTGGGGGAGACTAATGGGTTCTGATCTAAGCCAGTCGCACGCATGTCTTCGTCCACAGTAGGGCGTGCGACAACATCCGGCGTTGGAGCCGCCGCCGGTGATGAAATGCTTCCTCGGACTGGATGTGCTGGTTCAGCAGAATTGCTGCCTCCACGTGAAGTAATCTTGTGAGGGGGCGGGGAAGGCGACTGCCTTTCCTTTGGACACCTTGTGTCTTCAGATGCTTGTCTCTTTCTGGGGGACTGTATTTCTTGAGAGGCATCTCTCTCTTCAGATGCATGTCCCTCTCCTGGAGGCCGTGTATCTCCAGCTGCGTGTGTCTCTTCTGACGGCCGTGTGTTTGACCCAGAGCCTGGGCCATCCTCCGACGACTGAGGCAAAGAGACATCCCTTGGGGAGGAATTTGTGAGCTGAAATACTGCAGCTCGAGGGTCCAAAGGAGGCGAAGAGTTTGAGGCTCCAGGATTCGAAGGAGATGGCGCCGGCCCGTGTCCCTAATTCTTTCCGGAGTTATGCCATACTCTACCGCACTGCTTAAGTCAACAACTGCAACAGACTTAACAGTCACATATGCGAGATAAAACTTACGGCTGCGCAGTATTGATTTCCGATCAATCCCGCTTTAGACCCGGATGGATCACACATGGGACAGTCGTTTTCCTCCATGACAAGTTCGCCGATTGTCAAGGCCCCGGGAAGTGAGGGAAAACTCAAGGGCTAATAAATAGGGTACAAGGAGTGGATGGCTCGGTCTGTGATTCAAGACAGCACTACAATAAGGGTAGAATACTGTAACCAATATGGTGATAACGAAAGTTGTGACGATAACCACGATGATGTTGATGATGCTGCTGATGTTGGTTGAAAGAAGAAAGACAGTTTGAGGCATTCTGCCAAATTTATCAATTTCCGGTCATGGAAGTCTCTGAGTTTCTTGAAAGGAAAGAATTAACCAGCCAAATGATAAAACAAGGTAAATGGCTCTGATGTTTGCAGGCTTGGGAGTAGTCGCTTCTCACCTGCCTCTGTTTACCTACTACCTTAATGTTTACCTTGCACCAACATACAAGTTTGTCAAGGCAGCCATAGCTCAAGAGGTAAGGAGGACAACTCCCTGAATTCCATTTTCTCTGTTTGCCGTTCACCTACACATCTCTGGACAAGCTCATCAGTGTACTGATGCTAGATAGTGCCTGGTCAAGTAAAGCTACTAGGTATCTACCTAGTATCCAGTCTCGAGGTCTCGCTGTGCGGCAACTTGGGAGTTTTGCAACTACATGTTTGCTATTGACGTCAAGAAACAAGCTTGCCCTGGCTTGCGTCTTTCGAAAAGAAGTTACCGGAACGTTGCACCAGAGATGGCGCTTCAAGTTGGCGGACCGTTGCGTTTGTAACTACCTACTCTGTAGTTTGTGGCGTAATGGTAAGTATGGATGATGGAAGATGCCGAGGTGACAGGGGCCTGAGAAAGAAAGAAAGGGTGGTCAGCATATAGGTGAGTGAACTAGGTAGGCCTCCGGGATAAGCGAACCGGTCGAGACAGAACGTGGTAGAATTACAATGCTGAAGTACTTATTGTGAACATGTATTTTCCCTGGTCACTGACACTCTCGACATACCGTCCCAACTGCTCACCGCGACCAATAGCGGTTGAGTATAGTATACATACTGTCAGGTCGCGGTCCTGCGACCGATTCCTCCGATGTCAAAAATTAAGTTGAACTACATGTTACAAGAGTTTAGCTAGGAAGATAAAGACGTGAGCCGCCGATGTGACCTAAGATCAAAGATTAGAGGCAGGGGTACAAAACTCAAAAGTCTCGACCTCGCCGACTACACATGGAAGATCCAAGGGTCTTCTGGAAAGTCTTGTAAATGTACAGTGGCGGTTCTCCAACTGCTCCGTACGGAGCATAGAACTGAAGGTCGTGGCTATAATAGCTTTGGGCTTACATCATGACGTGGGGAATTGTGCGTTCCATGTTGGCAAATTCCGCCGCCGCTGCCAACGACATCCCAGCCGTCATATTGTGAGGTTTCATGGTCTAACGGTTATGACTGCGGATTCTGATTCCGCCAGCGAGGGTTCGACTCCCTCTGAGACCTATGCTTTTGCTCTTGATGATGGCCTAAGCTTTTGCTAGAAGCCATCATCGTCACCACCGAGTGAGAGCCGTTAGTGCTGACCATGCAAGGCGCAGCATCCATCTAGAAGCACACTCAACAAAACAACCCAGGAATATCCGTACCTACATACATACTGCAGGAACGGGCTTTTCGGTTGTAAATAAACGCCGTTCAAGGTGCCAAGACGGTGGGGAGAAATGATCGACATGCCGACTGTCCGCGTACAAGATGTATGTAATTATGTGCCAATACCAATCGGGGGACCCGTGAGCGTCGTATTCTGTTGCAATTTCGCATATCCACCGAGGCTAATGCTGTTAACTCATTCATTATTCCTCCATAATAAGGGAATTCGGATGATTAAATCAAGCCGTCTCACCGCCTCGGGTTTCGGATCCGGCGCGGGAAGAATGGGGCACCGGACACGGCCGAGAATTTGATGGAGATGCCGAGGCATAAAAATGCCCAGGATCGACACCAGACGACATGGAGGGAGATACATAGAAAAGAAAGGGATAAATAGTTTCAGTTGGTAAGCTAAGAACTGATACTATAGTATTCCAGGTGGTTCAACAGAACGTAATGTCATGTAATAAACGTACGACTCATGGTTCATGGCTAGATCCGTCTGTAGGGCTCGTTCTTTGTTCAGTTAGTTGCAGATACAGATGCAGATGTAATTCCGCCTAGACTAGGTATATTATGTACCTAACTTGAACAGGTTCTTGGCAAGTCTAATCTAATGCGTCTCCAGGGATTGGCTCACGTTCACGGCACTGGGCACAAACGGGGCCGGGTTTTGATGAAACGGAGACGGACGGACGGGAGACGGGAGATTCTGTTCTGTTCTGTTCTGTTAGTCTTGGTTGAGTGAGCCTCTCTACGTAGCGATAAAGCCGCAGCACTTGCATACGACGCGTTGCTATGACGTTGTGAGGCGAGCGAGCAGAAAAAGGAGCCTGTGTCGTATTGTACCCATGGACCTTTCTAATCTTTAACTATCCGTACTTACCTATTTAATCATTTCCTGTTCCGTTCGTTCTGCTCGGCTACTTATTCTGTACCAAAGAAAAGGTGGTCAAGAAACTTTCCACCACTGCAACGCCAAGTTTAAATCCGGACTTCACCTAAGCTCCTTCGGCTCATATCACATTGTTCACATTTTACTCAACTGTCTTATAAGAACGAATAACCACGACCCATTCAACGCATCTCCACCTACTCGTCACCAGACCAGGCACGACACGACACAGCACAACCCAAAGCAAATACAGCATGGCTGAATCTGTGCCTATTCCTGAGCCTCCTGGCTACCCTCTAATTGGAAATCTGGGAGAATTCACTTCAAATCCTCTCTCTGACCTGAACCGTCTAGCAGATACATACGGTAATTAATCCACCACCGTTGACTAGCTCATTGACCTCCACTGATTCCCCTCAGGACCCATTTTCAGATTACGTCTTGGAGCCAAGGCTCCCATATTCGTCTCTTCCAATTCATTGATCAACGAGGTTTGCGACGAGAAGCGGTTTAAAAAGACACTGAAGTCGGTTCTCAGCGTAAGCAACAGGAATATCAGCAATTGAACCTTACTGACCCTTGACAGCAAGTTCGGGAGGGTGTTCACGATGGCCTCTTCACAGCATTTGAGGATGAGCCCAATTGGGGCAAAGCACACAGAATACTAGTCCCGGCTTTTGGCCCTTTGAGCATAAGAGGGATGTTCCCAGAAATGCACGACATCGCTACCCAATTGTGCATGAAGTTTGCTCGACATGGTCCTCGGACACCAATCGATGCGAGCGACAACTTTACTCGTCTAGGTACGTAAAACATTGGATCTTCAACATGTTCGTCACTAACGATTATCAGCCCTGGACACTCTGGCTCTCTGCGCCATGGATTTCCGCTTCAACTCATATTACAAGGAGGAACTGCACCCATTTATCGAAGCCATGGGCGATTTCCTTACAGAGTCAGGAAACAGAAACCGACGACCTCCATTTGCGCCCAACTTTCTTTATCGTGCAGCAAACGAGAAGTTCTATAATGACATTGCCTTGATGAAGTCAGTAGCCGATGAAGTCGTCGCCGCACGAAAGGCAGGCCCTAGCGATAGGAAGGATCTCCTCGCTGCTATGCTTAACGGTGTTGATCCTCAGACGGGAGAGAAGTTATCCGACGAGAACATCACCAACCAGCTCATCACATTTCTTATCGCTGGCCACGAAACCACTTCTGGTACTCTATCCTTCGCCATGTATCAGCTTCTCAAGAACCCCGAAGCCTACAGCAAGGTCCAGAAAGAAGTCGACGAAGTTGTCGGCCGTGGTCCCGTCTTGGTTGAGCACCTCACCAAGCTTCCCTACATAAGCGCTGTTTTGAGAGAGACCCTCCGGATCAACTCTCCTATTAGTGCCTTTGGTCTGGAGGCCATCGACGATACCTTCCTCGGGGGCAAGTATCTCGTCAAGAAGGGTGAAATTGTCACTGCCCTTCTGTCTCGGGGCCACGTTGACCCTGCCGTATATGGTAGTGACGCTGACAAGTTCATACCCGAGCGAATGCTTGATGATGAATTTGCGAGACTCAACAAGGAGTACCCCAACTGCTGGAAGCCTTTTGGAAACGGAAAGCGAGCTTGTATCGGTCGTCCTTTCGCTTGGCAAGAGTCTCTTCTCGCCATGGTCGTTCTCTTCCAGAACTTCAACTTCACCATGACGGATCCCAACTACGCTTTGGAGATTCAGCAGACGCTGACTATCAAGCCCGTGCACTTCTACATCAACGCTACCCTAAGACATGGCATGACCCCAACCGAGCTAGAGCATGTTCTGGCAGGAAGCGGAGGCACCAGCTCTTCAAATCACAATATCAAATCCGCTGCCAATTCAGATGTCAAGGCCGGCAGTGGCAAGCCTATGGCTATTTTCTACGGTTCAAATAGTGGCACATGCGAGGCTCTCGCCAACAGACTCGCCTCGGATGCTCCTAGCCACGGCTTCAGCGCAACAACAGTTGGTCCTCTTGATCAGGCCAAGCAGGGCCTTCCTGAAGACCGCCCCGTTGTCATCGTCACTGCATCATACGAAGGACAACCCCCTTCCAACGCTGCCCACTTCATTAAGTGGATGGAGGATTTGGATGGTAACGAGATGGAAAAGGTGTCGTACGCTGTTTTTGCGTGTGGTCATCATGACTGGGTTGAAACATTCCACAGAATCCCCAAACTTGTTGACTCTACTCTTGAGAAGCGTGGCGGTACTCGCCTCGTTCCCATGGGTAGTGCAGACGCTGCCACAAGTGACATGTTTAGCGACTTCGAAGCCTGGGAGGATACTGTCCTCTGGCCAGGGTTGAAGGAGAAATACAAGATCTCTGACGAGGAGTCAGGCGGCCAGAAGGGTCTGTTGGTGGAGGTTTCGACACCACGAAAGACGAGTCTCCGTCAAGATGTTGAAGAAGCGTTGGTGGTTGCTGAGAAGACTCTCACCAAGTCAGGTCCCGCGAAGAAGCATATTGAGATTCAGCTTCCCTCAGCCATGACCTACAAGGCCGGCGATTATCTTGCTATTCTTCCCCTGAACCCGAAGTCAACTGTGGCGCGGGTTTTCCGACGATTCTCTCTGGCCTGGGATTCTTTCCTGAAGATCCAGTCAGAGGGACCTACGACACTGCCTACCAACGTCGCCATTTCTGCTTTCGATGTGTTTAGCGCATATGTTGAATTATCACAACCTGCTACAAAGAGGGTATGTTGTCTCATGACTGTCGTCCAGGATTGACTAACGTTTGCAGAACATCCTTGCTCTTGCTGAGGCGACTGAAGACAAGGCCACCATCCAGGAACTCGAGAGACTTGCGGGAGATGCTTATCAAGCTGAGATCTCGCCAAAGAGAGTTTCGGTTCTGGATCTCCTTGAGAAGTTCCCTACTGTTGCTCTCCCTATCAGCTCCTATCTGGCCATGCTCCCTCCCATGAGAGTCCGACAATAGTATGTTCCCTTTCCTCCTTACCGCCTATGTATTCTAACGAGACAGCTCCGTCTCTTCCTCACCCTTTGCAGACCCCTCAAAACTCACCCTCACATACTCCCTACTCGACGCCCCTTCGCTCTCTGGACAGGGTCGCCATGTTGGGGTCGCCACAAACTTCCTGTCGCAACTCACTGCTGGCGACAAACTACACGTCTCAGTCCGCGCCTCCAGCGAGGCCTTTCACCTCCCTAGTGACGCCGAGAAGACACCCATCATCTGTGTCGCTGCAGGAACTGGACTGGCGCCTTTCCGCGGCTTCATCCAAGAACGTGCAGCCATGCTTGCCGCAGGTCGAACTCTCGCACCAGCTCTTTTATTCTTTGGATGTCGAAACCCAGAGGTTGATGACCTGTACGCTGAGGAGTTTGAACGCTGGGAAAAGATGGGCGCTGTAGATGTGCGACGTGCGTACTCTCGCGCCACTGACAAGTCTGAGGGATGCAAGTATGTCCAAGATCGTGTCTATCATGATCGCGCAGATGTCTTCAAGGTGTGGGATCAGGGAGCCAAGGTATTCATCTGCGGAAGCCGTGAAATCGGCAAAGCAGTTGAGGATGTTTGTGTCCGTCTCGCCATCGAGAAGGCTCAGCAGAATGGCAAGGACCTTACTGAAGAAATGGCACGAGCTTGGTTTGAGAGGAGTAGGAATGAGCGTTTTGCTACTGATGTTTTTGATTAGAGTCATGGGTGAAGAGTCCGGGGTATTATTATACCTGAGTTTTTGGAAAAGATTTGACTCTTGGTATTTCGTTAATTTATTCGAGTGCTTCTTATACAATATTGTATGCCACAATGATATACCGGAACAGTGCCCCAAATTGTTCTCTTCGGACGTAATATGGAATAATGGCGATTTTTCATTGCGGAAAGCCGACGATTGAGTGTTCCATGCAGCATCTCGCTCGTCTTGAGTTCTAGTCATGAATGAAGTAAACGATCTACCCGATGCTAAGCTTCTGAAACCTGGATAGCTCAAATGCTGGCAGATACTGTATGAGATGCAGCTGTCAATGCACTACGGGGAAACCACGCGATGTGCCAATTGAGAGAGTCCTTTGAGACAGGGAAGGGCAGTAGTCAGGGAAATGGTTGATTAAATTAGCTTGAAACATGGAACAAAGGCTGACTGATTATCACGGAGTTCGTAACGTTCAGGATGAAAGCTACTGCTTCTGACGTCATATGCTCTGATAGCTCCCGGGATCAACTAAATTGCCCTGCACAGCAAAAAAAAGCTTGACCTGCCTCTTTATTTTGGAGTTACAAAGCAAGCTTTTTCTTGTCGCTGCTTGATCAATTGGCAAGGACATTAGAACGGAAACCAAAAAGCTTCACAGTGAAACGGCACAAGCTTTCAGCCCTGTGCGTGCGTAGTATTACGTGTATGTGCGGGTCATGACGGATGCCGCGATCTTGGCCTCGGCCTGTGACAGTCAGTCCCTGTTCGCCTGAATTGTCGTCCTCCTAAGTCCCTAGTCGAGCTGGACCTATTGTTAGAGCCCCCCCAAGAGATTTGCGCGCCGTGCTCGCCGGCTTGGCACTGTTTTCCTGTCTCTGATGTGTGAAGGTTCTGCTTTGGTCGATGACATCGCCAGTTGCAAAAAGATGTCTCGTCTCACCAACTGCAGGATCAAGGCTTGACCAGGCCATGCCAGATGCTTTGTCGCGTGCCCAGTTTAGCCAAGACCATGACAAGCAAGCCATTACTGTTACCATTGAGAAACTACCAAAAGCATTGCCACCCTCGTAATTCTGCTTCTTCCATTTCCTCTTCCTCTCCCTCTTCCTCTCCCTCTTCCTCTCTTCTCGTCTTTCTGACTGCCCCTCCAATTGCTTGCTTCCCCTCATCCCACCCCTCATTCTCTTCTCCCCCGATCGATCGATAATCTCCTGCGGAGACCCTGAGGCGACCTGAGCGCTTTGCTCTCTCATTCGACGACCCCTGTGAATTTGCTGTGACTCGCGCCATCCGTCATGGCGGATCACAAGAAGCATGAGAGCTCTGGCTCAATGAGTTCCATGTTGGACAAGCTCAAGTTAAGTGATGGCTTACACGATGCAAAAGTTCATCTCGTCCACCAAAAGTTTGTGACTCGTACTCAATTGCAATAACTCGTCACTAATTTTGAGTCTTCAGGCACAAGATTGGTAAATTGGCAAATCTGGTATGACGCGCCCTATTCTATTAGTGGTGTCGCATTGCATTGCATTGCATCACATCAGCACCGTGAAATGAGATAAGACAGACACAGACGAAAACAGTGACTTACATACGCGTAGTTCAACAAAAACCACAGACACGATGAAGAACATGAGCAGCGATGTGATGACAAGCGAACTTCCATCGCCGAGCAGAACCGCTTCAAATCTTACTTCCCAATGCGCACTGGCAACCACGTCAAGTGGTATGTAGATGGTCGAGATTACTTCTGGGCTGTGTCCATTGCTCTCGAGCAAGCCAAAGAATCCATCTATATCGCCGACTGGTGGCTGTCACCAGAGCTATTTCTCCGTCGACCCCCCTATGCCGCGCAAGAATACAGACTGGACAAATTGATCAAGAGAAAGGCAGAGGAGGGTGTCCAGATTTATGTTTGTGTCTATAAGGAAGTTGAGCAGGCCTTGACTTGCAACTCAGCTCATACCAAGCATGCGCTGAGGAGGTGGGTTGAGCAATTGACTAATGCCCATCATAAGCTGACGTCAACAGACTTTGCCCTAAGGGCTCTCCTGGTCATGGAAATATTCATGTCGGTCGTCATCCGGATCACAATGTCTTTGAAAACTTCGGGTGAGTGCATTTGCAGAGGGCGAAGGAGTTGGCGACCATCCACATGCAACCACCAAGACATCTACTGACGACTCGACAGCGATATGACATGGTATTGGGCTCATCACGAGAAGTTCATTGTCATCGACTATGAGCAAGCCTTCATTGGAGGCCTAGATCTATGCTTCGGTCGGTGGGATAATCACCAGCACCCTCTTTCAGATGTCCATCCCACCAATGTTCAAGACGAAGTCTGGCCAGGACAAGACTTCAATAACAATCGGGTCATGGACTTTCAGAACGTTTCTTCGTGGCAAGACAATGAGTTGAGCAAGGCTGATTATGGTAGGATGCCTTGGCACGATGTTGCTATGGGAATACAAGGTACACCAGTCCCTTCTTCTAATCGCTTCTCGCTAACAAAACAGGCCCTGAGTTGGTGTATGATGTAGCAGAACACTTCGTTTTGCGATGGAATTTCGTCAAACGTGATAAATATAAGAGAGACGAGAGATTCGACTGGTTGGTGTTGGAGAACAGGGAGAATGAAGATGAGGACCTTATTGGCGTACAACGCCCGAAACACCCCGTTGGAAAATACGTTAAGCATCCTTACACTCCTCTAAGTACTAAAAACCTTGAAAACAGAGGCACAGTCAACTGCCAGCTCGTCCGATCATGCGCCGACTGGAGTAGCGGTATTCTGACCGACCACTCCATTCAGAACGCGTATATTGAGATCATCTCCAAGGCTCAGCACTACGTTTACATCGAAAACCAGTTCTTTATCACTGCAACAGGCGATCAACAGGCTCCGATCAAGAATACTATTGGCCGCGCGATTGTCGATGCCGTTGTGAGGGCTGCAAAAGATGGCCGCAAATTCCGCGTCATTGTTCTTATTCCTGCCATTCCTGGATTTGCTGGAGATCTCAGAGATCAAGCTGCTACGGGCACCCGAGCTATTATGGATTACCAGTACAAGTCTATTTGTCGGGGTGAGCATTCTATCTTCGGACAATGTCGCGCCGAGGGCGTAGACCCGGAGAAGTACATTTTCTTCTTCAACTTGCGGTCTTATGATCGTCTTAACAAAACTCCTGCTATCATCAAAGCTGAGAAGGAGACTGGCATCAGCTACCAACAGGTGCAGCGTGCAGAAGCTGAGGAGATCATGGGCGAAGGTATTCACGGCTCATATGACCCTGAGGATAGTGAGGGCGATGAACACATGCGTGGCGATAAAAAGCAGAAGGAGCTTGATGAGGATATCAAGAAAACCATGGAGGCACGAAAGAAGTTTGAAGCTGCCATGCCCAAGGAGGAAGTTCACACAACTTCCTCTGTTGCACACCATGCTATGGCTGGTACTGGCGAAGGCCTAAAGGGCGAGTCTTGGTTTGAGGAGGATCCTGAGTCAGAGATTAAGAACTGGATTCAGGAGGAGCTTTACATCCACGGAAAGTTGCTGCTGGTCGATGACAGAATTGCCATCTGCGGAAGCAGTAACCTTAACGATCGAAGTCAACTGGGTGACCATGACAGTGAGCTTAGTGTTGTCATGGAGGACACGCGCCTCATCCCTAGTACTATGGATGGAAAGCCCTTCGAAGCGGGTTATCACGCAGCAACCCTCCGTCGATACCTTTGGCGTGAGCACATGGGTCTCTTACCCCCTCAACCCCATGATGCTTCGCAAGACATCAACGCCATGCCTCCGACTGTCAACCCTAACAACGATATCTATGACCAAGATGAGAGCTACAAGTTTGTTGAAGATCCTCTTAGCGACGAACTCTGGGAGAAGTGGACAAGCCAGGCAGACAAGAACACCGAGCTATTCCGCCACTTATTCCACGCGGATCCAGATGACCATATCACGACTTTCGACGACTATGATCGATATCTTCCTCCACGCGGTGTCAAAGCTGGCCATATCTTTGACCAGTTCATGCCCCCCGAAGACGCCAGAGAGAAGCTGTCGCAAATCAAGGGCCATTTGGTTTGGTTCCCCTTGCACTTCCTTGAAGATGCTGAGATGGCGGAATGGGGATTGCAGATCAATTCTGTGACTGAGTCTATTTACACGTAATCGGATGATTTATGGTATAATGTTTGGCGTTGATAGTTTAGTGATAACATATGTGTGATTTGAATTACTGTTATTTTGTTTATGATGATGATACAAGGCCTTGCCTTGTCTAGGTATCATGATAAGGGCCCACCTTGAGCGTCGTCAGCTAACACAACACGTACCTACCTACCTTAAAGATGCTTGTAGTACTTAGCAGGCTTGGTAATTTAACGACATTTCATTTCAGAGCAGATCCTTACACTTGTAGCGTATTTCAGTTTCACGCATCACTCTTCATAGAACCATTTCTATTCTGGTCTCGACTGAGAGTCTTACCATGTTGTGCTATAGATCCTCCACCCTGATCAACGTGGGAGACTGTGGGGTTTGGGGCGGTCTCGACGGAACAACTAAATCGAGCCCCGAAACACAGTGCAGAGTGTGGGTATTTCCACATGGCCCTTCAATGCAGGTCCTATGAATACCGTCCTATTTGGATGATGAATGACCATTTGAGGCCTCTGCATGAGCCCCATTAAGATCTTCAGCCCGCTATAGTCTTGACAAGTGTCTTAGGATGCTGCTTGGGCCCGATATCTTCTGTTTCAGCTGTATGCACCAGCTTTATCTTATCTAGATACACTGTACGGCTGCCCCTCCTTCACCGTCTTGAGCCCCTCACTAGGTCCCCTGAGCTAGACCCCTCCTGTATTGCTCCCTGTCTAAACCTACCCGCAAAGGGACAGCTCAGCTTGACCGCTTCAACGTTCAACGGCACCTCATCATTTTTAACTCTCCTCCTCCTGTCAAACACTCTCTCCTCCTCTTCTCCATTCACTTCTTCATCATCAATCATCATGTCTGCTGTCTATCCTCCCGGTGGTACCATCGTCCAGTCGCTCAAGCGAACCTTCGCCGACGTTCCTGTCGATGAGGCCAATGGCAATGCTGTCTCTACCGTTGAGTTTCTTGAGGCTTCTGAATCTCTGACCACCATCTTTGGTACGGCACTGTCTCAAAGTTTTACTCAGAATTCAGCGACTAACTGCGCCTACAGATGCCATTGGTGGTGTTGCTTTCGGCCCCGTCAAGAAGGATATCCTTGGCAACGTCGAGGTTCGTCACATCATACTCCCTTTCTCATCGCGCGACAGCAGCCGCGATATATACTATCTCTATCGAACAAATCTGACAGCTACCTACAGAAGCTCCGTGCTCGCCACGCCGCTGCTCCCGCCGAGTCCGCTACCGTACAGGACCTTGTCCGCAACGAGCTCAAAACTGGCAAGCACACTGCCACCGAGGGCTGCCTCTGGCTCGTCCGGTATGAACAATCCTTCCCGAACATGCCTCCCATTAGCTAACAACTCCAGTGGTCTTGACTTCACCAAGCAGGGCCTCGAGCACAACGTCCAAAACTCCTCCGTCGAGCTCTCTGACTCCTTCCGCGACGCATATGGCAACACTCTGAAGCCCCACCACAGCTTCATGGTCAAGCCCATCTTCAGCGCTGCCATGTCCGCTGTTCCCTACCGAAAGGACTTCTACGCCAAGCTTGGTGACAACCCTGAGAAGGTCCAGGCCGATCTTGAGGCTTATCTTGCTTCCTTCTCAAAGGTCGTTGCCATCCTCAAGGAATTCATCAACAGCAAGGAGGCCAAGTGGTAAAGAAATTCATGATATACCAGAAATGTTAGTTTCTCAGTCTGCGGCTTGGGCAGAGCTGGTTACGATGTGTTACGCGTTGGAGAAAACGGCTTGATTGATGAGAATACTTTCAGAATCGAGAAGCTATCCTGCAGAATATGTCTGGCAGATTGCGATAGTAATAACTGCAGTCTCAGATTACAATAACGAAAACGAATATACATGCATGATCATACATTTGCTATCTTGCTGTTGTTGTTCTGATGATGCTTACCCTAGACCGAGTGCGCAGACTTGGACCAACTCATGAGTGTGAAGCATGCAGTCTAATTAGGATGGTTTTCATGTGATTTCGACTGGCTTGAATGGACCATGGAGTTTTTCAGTCACTCTTGAGTATTGAACCATAACTCCATGGCAGTGACATAATCTCTCAATGGTCAACACTTGACCTCATTACAAAGACTTGGCATAAAGCAGAGATAACTTCACACTTCATCGTCAAGCCACATCGAATTCTCAGAACCGCCACAGATCATCACGAAATGGCTGACACTTTGTGTCATGACGATAAAGAGATCGCCATGATCACATCCCTGATCGCCTGAGCCACATCAGCACTTCGGAGCCGAGCACACAACCCAACGGCCGAACACATGTCTGTTTGACGGCATGGGAAAGCCATAAAAAGCCGATCCTGGGTTCCTAGTAAAGTGTGGCAACGGGGGTTTAAGGATTTGAAGCTTATGATGATGGCGCTGAGTGAGATAGCGGTGGATGCTGCTTATCCTAGCTAGTTAGTTGATTAGTTAATTGATGACAACTATCTCAGTCTTGGCATTCTGATTGAAAAGCTAAACATATCGTGATTTTGTGATCTATTTGAACGTGAAATGCTCTCCTGATAATTCCGTTATGGGTTAACGCGATGCCGGAGTCCGATATATTTCCCCCGGGATCCTCGGGCCCTCCGGATCGCGAAAGAACTCGGTATATTGACAAAACCCCGACGAAAAAACTTCACTGTTTTGACTCTCAGTCACAAGCTCATTCGACAACACAAAATGTCTCACACTATTCGTGCATATAAACGCAGAAATAAGCAGCTGACCAAGGATCCCCGCACAATGTTTGTAAGGCGAAGCTAGTCTAAGCTGAGAATCCCTTGATGCATGTTTTGACTATTGTGATTAAGTTCATGTGTAGGTATACGGAGTATGTGGGAACCAATTGGCGTGGGCTTGTGAAAATGCCACATGTTTACGACCCGGCCAATGTTGGGACCTCCGGCGCATCCGGAGATGGGACCCTTAAACCAGATGCTATTGCCAAGTATCTTTTCCGTTGCTCGAAGTACCTAGTTCCCAGTCTTGATTTACACCTGGGGTGGAAACGACTGAAAGCAGCAAATGCCGAAGGTTGTCTCTCTTGACAAGGCTGGGAATGCTTGTCTTGGGTTGAGTTGGCTTACACGCTTGGTAGTGGGTGGATCATGATCTTGACAAGAAACCAAGACCCTGATGCTTATTTTTGCACTGCCACCCGTTCCTGGATCATTATGTCGAGAGATCTTTCTTATTTATGTTTGAATACGTATGTGATGTATTTTCTTTCGCTCAAAACCGATCATGTCCAAACAATGCCCTGTGTCTCGTATGTTGCCAAGTCTGGTCTCATTAATCGCATCATGCGCCGCGCTAGGTTGAAAGAAAAAGGAAACGACCAAGTACAGCGAAGAAATAAAAATCGAACCCACGAGAATCAAGAAACCTGCTAGGGGCAACTACCTCCCGGACCAGGTTTTGAAGGAGAGGTACTTTGGTCGCTTGAGAACCGGCCGTTTCAGTCTCATTGATCGCATGGATTCAGTGTCGGTCTCGCACTTCTGCCCAAACCAACTGGCCATTGTCTCCACGGCTTCTTGATACTCAATGGCAACACTCTCTTTTGGTGACATAGGTGGTGGACAATCCCATGCGTGTCTCTCTCCTTCGACTATACGCAATGTGAACTTCTTGTTAGCAGCCTTGAGACGATTCGAGAACTTGAGACCCTCAGCCAGGAGCATGTCATACTCGCACAAGACCAAGTGAATAGGAGGAAGCTTCTTTAGCAACTCATCAGGCATCAACCCCGGGGATAGTCTTGGATCGCAACGCTCCTCGCGAGGAATGATTGGGTAGATGAAGGAAGCGTCGATAAGATCTGTTAGACCCTTGGGTAAGGTAAACTCCGGCTTTGAACATGTAAGCCGTTTTTCCGGACGCGAGATGGTCCAGTCCAGAAGCGGATAGTAGAGAGTGATGCCGGCAATCTTTGGAGGCTCTGTAGGGAACTTGTAACCCCATCGATCAGGGTCGTTGAGAATGAGCCAACTTGCCAGGGCATTTGTGGCCCCAGCGGAAAACCCCGACAGGATGATACGATCAGGGTCTATGCCGAATTCCGCCGCACGATGCTTGATTTGAAGAACTGCATCCACACAATCCTCGATTGGTGTTGGGAAGGGACAAGATGGCGCGAGACGATAGTTGACAGTGAAGACAACCGCGTCGAGATTAGCCATGATAGCACCGGCCCAACGGGCATCGTCGGTGCCTTGACCGAGAATCCATCCGCCTCCGTGGAAGTTTATAACGGCGGCCCGGGCACCGAGCGCGGGACGGGGCGGCATCCATACTTCGGCCTTGATCTTTGTCTTGGCGCGGTCGGCGCGGCTAAGATCAGCCTTGGACAGGGTAGCATCGAGCCAGATGTCCTTGGTTGGTGAGGGTGCAGGAGGATCCGTACGATTAGCGATACTGAAACCCAGACTAGCAGCAGAACGAATAGCTTGGGCACGAGCGATCAGGTACCATCTAGAGCTGGACTCGAGCGGATTCACATAGCCCGGAGGTTCCGGAGTGGTTGGCCGTGACTCAGAGGGGGTGAATTCAGTCTCCATATCAGATGCGAAGAGGGGAGAGGGGAGGGGTCCTAGTCAGCAAACACCAACACCAGCCTATGAGATTATGGCTTTTGGGTGAGACTGCAGATTGCAGCGGGCTAGGTTGGTTATGGTAGGGGTCGAGAAGGGTTGTCAGGAAAAGATGGCAGAGACAAGAGAGGCTGCAAAGTGAGGAAGCACAATCCAAGCCCAAGCCAAGACGAGACCCGGCTGTCACAGAGAAGCGGTGGGGAGATTTGTGTGCAACACGTGGTTGACTCAGTATGCAGTGCAGTACGATAATGGTACAGCACGGGAGGTATTTCTGTAAGCGCGGTAGGAGAAGTAGTAAGGGCAAGGATTGGCTCAGAATTGCTGATCAGAAGGAGAAAACAGAATCATAGTTTGCTGATGTGCGTGCGTGAGGTTTGATGGCGTCTAAGGTAGGTTTGTGGTTTGATGGGGGGTAAGCAGTTTGAAGTTGTTGACCGTCATTAGTAGTACGTGTCTCGCCTACGAAAGTGGAAAAGCAGGTTATGAAACAGTGATAATCAAATCACCCACTGACGACTGACGGAGGTGGTTTTGAGAGATTGATTATGCGAATGTGACTTAAGCGATAAGCAAGCAACACACGACAAGCAAGACAAGACAAAGCTGTAAAACCTGGTCAGAACCAACCAAAGTTGTTAGGTGACGTGAAGTTGGAGAGTCGATGCTTATGACGTATTGTCTCCCGCTTAGCTGGGTCAATTTAGTGGTCAATGCGGGAGCGGAACGCCCAAGCGGGGCCTGTTTTTAGAAGGAAAAAGAGAAGAGACGAGAGCCTAGAATTATTAACCAGGAAAGAGCCCGTAGATACGAGGATGTTCTCTTGATTTGGCTAGCTAAGGTACTGTACAACGTAATCAACCACAGATTCCGTTTGGCATTTCATTTCATCTGGATAGACGTCAAGTCAGTCACCGACAATCTCTCGTGAAACAAACCTGGTCATCAGCCCCCTGATTTTACCCTACTCACCATCGACAGGTAGGTAGGTTGTAGCCATTACAGAGTCTTGGATGAAATAATATTCAGAAATACAGGTTATAAAACGGACACAAGGGCACTGAAACATGAAAATCAACGGTTTGATAGTCGTCAATCGCCGATGGGTTTAGGATATGTCATTGGTCTTGGCTGCATTATCAAGCCAATTCCGGAGCATCTCCACCGACCTCCAATCACCGACTCCCGCGCATCCGGGGGCGGGAGGAGTCTACTGAAGAGAGCCCTGGCGCTGTGAAAATCTAGAGCGACCCTTCTGATGTCACGGAATCAACACCTTGTCCTAAATTTGTATCACACGTTGACGTATCTGGTACTTCTGGCGGTACGTAGGGGCATGCCCAGACGGCAAACGGCAGCCGTCCCTTGCTTGTTTGGGCGCCTCTGGGTGAGGCCAAGCTTGGGACCTGAACGTCTGACGGCAATAAGGCCTTGGATTTGGATGTGTGTCTGTGGCGTCTTGTTTGACGTGGTGCTGTCTTCGTGGCTGAGTGCAATTGATCGACTTGACACATAAATCCTTCAGTAAAATTCTGTGCCAGTTTTTAGACATTCTGAAAGAAATTTCTGAGAGACATGCATCGAAAAATCATGACGGAATCAATTACTCGGACTTTGCGCCCTTGGAGGCTCTTACATCCACATGCCACTACCGGGCCTGTTACTCATGGCGTGCCATGCTTGAATCAGCGATGCCCCATATCCTAGGGCTGTTAGCTGCTACAGTAGGGTACTAGTGCTAGACCCGAAGCTAAAACCGGTGCTGACTGACCTGTAATTGCAATTGGATCTACTCGTGAATTTCTCGGTACCCTCTCGCGCGGAACGAGTTACATGGCAATGCCGAGTCATCTGTCATCCTCAACCTCCACGCCGCGGGTTTATGCACTGGGCCGAGCCCGAAATGGTGGTTGCTAGAGTAAGCGATAGGAATTTGACAATGAAGTTTTTTTTTACTTTTCTTCTCACGGCATTGTAAGCAAGTCTTGTTTCCGTGAGGCCGAAAGTGCCGTGAATGCGGAGTTCATGTCGTTGGCTATAACTGATATAAACATCTCGACATTTCCTATTTAGTGTCTCTATTCTGATTCACACCAACCAATACACAAATTAGATATTAACCAAGCGTGGACTCTACCCTGATATCGACTTCAGCCACGTGTACCTTGATACACTACCTATCTATTCAACACTTCCCTCGTCACAGCCACGATCAAATCGAAGATTCGGCCCTGAGTAACAGCCAAAAAGGAATCTGAATAACCAAAAGCAGCCCACTCGATCGTCATCGCCTCAAGCAAGTAGTGCGGAAACAGTCCCTAGCAAGCCAAGTCAGGATATCAAGGATTTTCAAGTGTGGCTGACCCACCGTGCCACACCCTCCATCTCAGTTGAGAGCAGTCCAGCCAACCAACCAACCATTTCATTTTGAGACAGAAGCAGACATTCCCGGCTAAGAGCCCGTCATCACAATCAGAATCAAATCACCCCCAAATCCCCGATCCTCTGATCCCTGTCCTCCGTGCCCTGGTTCCGTCCGCGGCCCTGCGCTACGCGACGCTACCTAACTATGACGGGCATCCTTGCTCCCGTCACATCAGCCTTTGGCATGCCATTACCGTCAAAGAATCGTCTAAAAGGATCCTCGGCCACCACAAATTCTTCCTCAACTCCCCCTTCGCCTACTACTTCTACCTTTTCTTCCCCCCCTCTCTCTTCACCTAAAACTCCTTCACGTTTAATCACTTCCTTCACTCCAGCCCCAGTGCAGGTCCCCTCATCGCCCCCACTATCTGCCGTCTCAATAGACTCGGTCCTTTCACAAGCCAAAGCAACAAGTCTGACATCATCAGCGACGTCGCTCGATATGGCGAGCCCGGAGACCAGCCGGCCTGCTTCAGCAGTGCTTAACATTGACACAAGACCATCCGCTGCTATTTTGAGTTCGGCTTTCTCATCACCTCGTTCCGCGTCTCCCTCTAGAACTATTCGCGAAACCATGCGCGATAGCGCCGTTGAACTGCGCAATTCTGCTCGATCTAGTATGGATGGCACAACCACCACTACCAACGGCGCTGTTGTTCCCAGCAGCCGCACTTCTCTCGACAGCGGTCGAACAAGCATGAGCTCCGACTGGCCTGTTCACCCTGGCGAAATCAACACTATTGCACAGCTCGATACTTTGCCCATTGGCACCGAAGTCACTTTCCGAGCCCGTATCGAGACTCAGCGACCTATTTCAAAGGTTCTCGACTTCCTCCTCCTCCGTGACCAGACACACTCCGTTCAGGGTGTTCTCGCCCGTGATGCCAGTAATGCCGACTTTATCACATGGGTACGAAAGATCAACCCCGAATCTCTTGTCCAGATCACTGGTATCCTCAAGAGCCCTCCCGAGCCGATTCGATCGGCTACGCACTCCAATGTTGAGGTCGACGTCGTGTCTGTTCACCTCGTCAACCCCGCTCAGAACCTCCCCTTTAGCAACTACAAGCCCCCAGAGACCCTGCGCAACCGCATGAACGCCCGAATCCTCGATCTCCGACACCCTTCCAACCAGGCGCTTTTCCGAGTGCGCTCAATGGTCTCCCGAATCTTCCGAAACACCCTCGAAGAGCAAGGCTTTGTTGAGATCAACACCCCTAAGCTTCAGCCTGCCGCCACTGAAAGTGGTGCTGCTGTCTTCGCCGTAAACTACTTCGGTCGTCGTGCTTTCCTCGCCCAGAGTCCTCAGCTCGCCAAGCAAGAGGCTATCTCTGCCGACTTCGGTCGCGTTTTCGAGATTGGCCCCGTCTTCCGTGCAGAGAACTCCAATACTCACCGTCACTTGACGGAATACACTGGCCTCGATCTTGAGATGGCCATTGACACCGACTATCATGAGGTCATCCAATTCATCGACATATTCCTCAAAGAAGTCTTCAGAACCGTTTATGCCTCCCGAGAGCTCGAGGTCATTCGCAAGAGATGGCCTAGCGGCGAGTTCAAGTGGCTAGAGGAAACCCCCATCATCCCCTTCAGCGAAGGTATCCAGATGCTCCGCGATGACGGACGTGACGTCGAGGAGGAGGATCTGTCGACTCCCGACGAGATGAGACTTGGCCAGCTTGTGCGCGAGAAGTACGGTACAGACTACTACGTCCTCGACAAGTTCCCTGCCAACGCTCGCCCCTTCTACACTGCCAAGGACCCCGAAGATCCCAAGTGGACTCGATCTTTCGATATCTTCATTCGAGGCCAGGAGATTTGCTCCGGTGGTCAACGTATCCACAACGTCGATGAGCTCCGCGCCAACATGGCTGCCGCGGGCATGGCCGAGGATGGTATGGAGGATTACCTTACTGCCTTTGAGCTGGGTGCTCCGCCCCATGCTGGTGCTGGTCTTGGTCTTGAGCGAATCGTCGCTTGGATGCTTGAGCTTGGCGATGTTCGATATGCATCTCTATTCCACCGTGATCCCAAGTCTCTTCCTACTAAGGCACCTGGTCTGCCTCACCCTGAGGCTGACACTACCAAGCCTCACCACGCCGACTCTCCTCCTCCCATCGAGAAACTCATTGCCAACTACGGTGATGCTACCAACACCTCCTGGCTCGATGATCGTTTCCAGATTTGGCGACACTCCACGGGTGCCGCTGTTGGATGGGTCCAACGCGAGAAGTTTGCCATGATTACTGGTGATCCTCTCTGCGACCGCAGCCAGTACACTCAAGTCATCCGTGACTTTATCCACTACATTACTGTGGACCTCCGATTGACACCTTTCTGGATGCTGGTTTCTTATGAGGTCCAGAAGATTCTTGCCTCTGAACTTCGCTGGCGAAGCTTGTCTTGCACCGAAGAGCAGCGTGTCGACGCTGATAAGCACAACAGCGCCCAGATCGATGGCCTCGCCGCCAAGGCTCGCCGCGTTGAGCGTGAGGGTGTCAAGATCCATGAGGTCAAGCCCGACGAAGACTTCATTTCTCGTGCTAACCCCGCCATCGAAGCATGGAAGGGCACTCGTAAGGGCAAGGGCAAACAGGTTCACCTTACTGAGGTCCGCCCCTGGATTGACCAGGAGCACCGCCGATACTTTGCTGCCGAGAAGGATGGCAAGGTCATTTCCCTTGTCGTTTTGGCCAAGCTTGCTCCTCGCCACGGCTGGCAGGTCAAGTGGGCTCTGGACTTCCCTGGTGCCGTTAACGGCGCCATTGAGGTGCTTGTGAGCTTTGCTCTTCAGAACGTCAGCGGAAAGGTCACCTTTGGCGCTGGTGTTTCCGAGAAGCTTACCCCTGGTGAGCACGTTGGCGGTATTCGTGCCAAGTTCCTTAGTGCCAGCTACCGATCCATCGTCGACAGTCTCGGCCTCCGTCGCAAGGCATCATTCCGATCCAAGTTCGGTGCCCTCGGCGAGGAAATCTACATCTGCTACCCCAAGCACGGTGTCGGCCTGCGCGATCTACAGAACGTCATCAAGTTCTTCACCGACTAAACATAATCGAACTATTGTCACACCAATCACGTCAATGGTGCCAAGCGAGATACTAGCGAAGGGAAGAGGAGGTTTATTGCGTTTCTTTTGAGAATACCATACTTTACAGGAGATTGGAAGCAAGAGGATGCGACGGAATAACGGCCTGTGCTTTTCTTTGTTTACGGAAGGGTTTTCTTGTTTAATGACGGTTGTTTTTGGATGGTGATTTCCTTTATCGCAGTCTTGCGAATGTGGTTTATGTTTAAAATTCCCCCTTAGATACCAAACCTGGATGAAATACCCTCTCTAGACGGATCATCTTTTACAGGCTGTGCCTGCTGACGGATACCAATATTACTAGTTACAGAATTCATTTGTTTAAATGTCTTGGTCTACCTGAAACGTCGCGACATAATGGAGAGATGTGGACATGGCTGACTATGTGTGACACATTCGAGCCATTGGGGCCTTGTGGCCGAGGACGACCAACCTTGAGAAAGAGACGTGGAAGTGATATGGCGTGAAGACTCAGCACATGCGCGTGCCCAAACGCTGACAGTTGTTCATGACGAAAACGGAGAGGCATGATTCGACTGTATTGTACCCAAGTATCGCTGAGGTACGGAGTACAGTTGGCGATTTGGGAGATTTAGCAGCTGTTGAACACAGGTCACGGTCTACACCTAGAGTCAGTGAGACTCACTCATAGACTGTTTCATTTAAATGAAAGTTCAATAGCTTCTGGCCAATGATCGCCTCAACGTTCCAGGGCTCAGGAAGTGGTTTATCATGCGTCGTGGCTGAGTGCCTAGTTACTTTTGCATTCACTATTTTAGTACTTGTGCTACATGGATAGCTTCAGATAAAGTTTTAGGCTACCCTACGGTCCACCTCAAACTAGGATTTCCTAAGTTTAGGATAGGTAAGCTATGACAAGCTCTTACAATGTGGAGTTGGTCTCTTGGTTGCGTAGGTAGTCAACAACTCATGCTGCGATATAGCTAGGGCAGCTGCAGAACAATATGGTGAGTTGTAGCAGAGGATTGCTCAGTTTTTGAAGCCCGACGCGCTCGCTGTGAGACCATTCTCAGCCCTGGATCCCTTTGTGAAAAACCAATTACTTACTGCAGCTTATACACCTTTTACTGGTATATAGGGATGCTTAATTCTTATTGGTTGTAGGTTCATCGGCCAGAGGAGGACGAGTATCTTGACTCGTCCTCTCCCGATAACTTAATTTGCTGCATATAGCGTCTTATTCTTGACTTTTGGGTAATTGAGTAGTCAGAATTAAGTGTTCGGCATTGGTATTCTCCTGTAAACCTCATCGTCTTGTGTTCAAGAGCCCAGTGGCAAGGATACTGGATACCACTTCGCACGGCTCACGGAGGAACCCAACAAGTAGAGGGACAAATTTATAGAATCCATGGACGGTAATAGGAGATTCGTACAACAGTTATTTCCAAGTTTGAAAGGAGACAGGGCTTTACGCAGTACAACCAGGGGGATCTTGTTTAGACGACCAGTGGGGGATTTTCGTCAACATCCGACACGATGAAATCAGCAACTAACAAAAGAAGGACAAGAGTGCCTAGGCATAGCTTCGCTCCTGGATAAATATGCTTGTTGAAGTACCAAAGTTGAAGTCAGTGTGCTACACCTCGATGATTACATGATGCAAGTGAATAACGTGCCATGCTGTAGTTTGATCTATGTAGTAAGGCCAGGGGAGGCAAGGGAACTTGCGATCTCAGCCATAAGGGATGAGAAGACTGAGGTAATATTAGTATAGCTTGAGAGAACTTTGAGGTCAGTAACTATTTTTGGCACCCCGATCCAAGATCTGAAGTTGTCAAGCCCCATACCTGACGTTTCGCAATAGAGGGGATAGAGAAGGAGTGGAGGTTATCACTTGAACACACCTGAACATTAATGTGAATCATCTTGGATTTTATTTCCTTACGCCTCAAACCTTTTTTGTCTATCTGTGCTATTCTGCTGCGGTAGGAGCCCATCTGTCTATACTTTGCGTTAAGCAATTTATCGAGATGCCTGACTACCTTCTCTCAACGACCTTGACGATGAATATTCAGCGCTGGTCACTTTGGAGTGTCCTATCTGGGCGCAGTAAATAATGGTCTAGGCTTTTATGCATCAAATTTTATCGTTGTTCAGTTGCAAAGTCTTCCAACAATGCACATCCGGCATGGCTTTGACGTTGGCTGCATAATAGCCCACTGGCGGTGGTGTCTCTTTGATTCATCTCAGACGAAATTTGTCGGCAGTGATGCCAGTGTTAAGTTTGATGAGAAAAAGACGGCGTCGGCCTATTGAGTAGACCACAACTGGCAGCCGGATTGTTGTGTCATTTCGCTGATGGGGATATTGTTCAATAGACCTTGCCTTTCGCGATGCCTTTGTCAATACTTCCTCTATGAACGAGCATGAATCAGGGTCCCCATATGGGACTGTGGTCTGGCCTTTCGTTTGTTCATTACTATAACCGGAGAGAGTGTCCTGGAACGTTGACGTGGGTGTAACGCCTTGAACACCTGGCGAACACTCCCAGTGCCAGAACAACCTTTGCGCCCGATGTTCACTCAGGGAGCCAGTGGTATATTCAAACTGACAGTGGCAGAACACAGAAAGAGTTTTCTGCTCTGAAGGCTCCAGATTTGCCTATGAATTGAAGACTGACCTCGGTCAATCTCAAACTTCTTCTCACCTCTTAACCAACAACCATCACAACTTCACAGTCTCAAATCAACACTCAACACTCACCAATCACACAGAAGCCTTCCACTAAGCAATCTTCCATATATTTCGTCATGTCTTTCTCCAGCCTCTGCAAGGTCGCTCCCGTTGATGCCAAGGCCCCGACCACCATCAACACTCCTGTCGACATGGCCAACCCCAAGTGCTGCTGCCACTGCGGTTGCAACAACGTCGTCACATTCTCCGGAGGTAACCTCTGTGAGCCTTGCAACGACAACCACAATCAGTAGATGCTGTGTAAGACTACTAGTCATGACTTGACTGTGCAGATCGTTTGCAAAGTCAACCGTCGCTCCTGGAGGATCACACGGACGAAAAAAGCCCAAGCAACTAAAAAAAGGAGGAAAATAATAAACCCGAAAAAAAAAGGTATTGTCTCGCTTCACTGTTTGCGATTGACGGACGAAGTGGGTATTGTGCAGTACGGGCGAAAGGGATTGGTGATTTGTGAGAAGAAGAGTACGAAGCACAGGTGGGTTGGTCCAGAGACTAGACGAATAAGTAGATAGCGGTAAGGCCTAATATACAGGACTTTCCAAGAAGAAGACCCTCAAAAAATAATTATGCTAAACTGTGAGCGGACTGAGCTGAATGGTCCTCTTGATCATCGCATCCAATAGATGTACGAGATCAAAACACCCCGACAAGTCACTCAACAGGCCTTACCAACAAATAACAAATAACTCCCGACAGCCCCAGAAGCAGTATGTACAACCTCAAATGTCTAGCAACGTGTCCCGCCCTGTGGTCTGTTGCGCTAGCCACCTGTGTTGTCATGGCTCGTTACCAACAATGAAGCCTCCTCGAAACGCTAGACTAAGTTAACAAGCTTTCCCATGCCTCACTCTAGATAAGCTTACCTTCAGGAATAATAGCCGCCGCATAAATGACCTGTGAGATTGGTTTCAAGCCATCTTGATCATTCTGGTGGATATGCCCTTCCCAAAACTCGATGAGTACACTGGGCCCCCAAACAGGCGCCAAACTCTCTAAAAGCCAGTCTCTTGGAAAAGCTTCTGCTAATATCCGCGGATTTTCCATCGAAGAGGTCATCTACTAGATCTATGGCTTGCACAGTAAATGCCTGCGACCACTTCTCGAGAATGTAGAAGTGACAGATCCTTAAGCCCATGTCAAGATCTAATGGGTCACCACTGGGGTACACTGAGCCTTTCTGATGCATGGCCTTCTCATATTCACTGATTCCTTGTTTAAGAAGTTGATCCTTTCGGCCCTGTTGTACTGCTGCCTCTTGAAGCATTCTGAAGACCACAAATCCAGTCGCAGCGTCGAGGTGCCCTTCAGTTGGAACGAGGACCTTGTCCATACCTATGGAGATCTTCCAGACCATCTTGGGTCCACTTGAAGATTGGAAGCAGAACTTCGGATGGATTGCTTTGGCTAATTGAATGGCTAAGTCATTGAGAGACGGCTCGTGGATGGCCCAGGAGAGGCAATTGAGAGCAAACATCTAGAGTTAGATAGTGATGGTAACTGTCCATCTCCGTCGCTCCCGGTCGTCAGCTCTTTTCCAACCCTCAAGCCACCTTTAAGTGGTTCTGCATCGGCTGCGCCTAGTAGACAAGATGCTCCGTCCCTAGTAAGGCCCAAAACGTCGTGCACAGCCTGAACAAGGCGCTTGGCCATGGCGAGATACTTGCTGCCTATCATCTCTTCATAGAGGTGAAGAAGTCTGGCGGCAATTGTTACCATATATGTTTTCTACGTTACAGCCCTCACTCACTACAGGCTCTAACATTCTAGTGCAACTCGTCCGCCCACCAGCGGAAGGATTTTCCTCACAGGAACCGGCCCCGATATAATCGTCCTGACAACAGAAAGTCTCTCCCGCTGTTCCTCATTTTCCTGCTCTTCCTGCTCCCGCCCCAGCTCACCCTCTGGCTCCCGCTCCGTCTGTGCTCCCTTCTTCGGGTCCCTCCGGCGCAGAGACTACCACCGAGACTCTTCAACAAACCAGGACGGAGCATCGTCAAGACGAAAATGTCGGCCCTAGCAAGAGATAGCTTGATGAAATTTGAAGCTGCCGCCACGCGAATTTGCTCCAAGTCTCCATCGTCTTCCTCTTTCCTATCCCCTATTTCTTACTTTGTTTGATTACCCCTGCGCTTGATTGTACCAACGACAACTCTCACATTCCTTTCAGAGAGTGCTCCGATGCTCAGTTCAGGTGCCCCTATACGCCTCCTCAATAGCTATTGTTTAGTATTGGAGAAAGCTTAGTATCTAGTATCACTGGAAATTAACCTTTTTCGCAGATCATTCACTGTATCCTCCTTTGAGAGACGATACCTTATGCGACGTCGAGTCTGTTAGCTTCCCCCGTTCGTCTGTTGCTTCAAGGGGTGTCCTTCTGGTCTATGAGCCAATCTTCTGGTGTAAAGACAGAACGGTGTCAGGGCCGTTATGGCTACCTTCTGGTGTAAAAGCTAGAACGGTGCCAAGGTCTCTATACCTACCTCCTGAGGTCAGTCAGGATGGCGTTGAGGCCTTGTGCCTACCTTCTGGTGTCAAAGTCAAAATAGTGGTTGGTGAAGAAAGTATCGCATTGAATAGCAGCGAATGAACATCGCGGTGCAGCAGTGGGTCCAGAACGATTGCTGGCACCTTCTCGTAGTGTTCTGGGTCAGTAACTTCTGGGATAATGATGCATATCATGAGTCCGTAGGTGAAGCTAAGACCAGCCATCCTCAGCATCAACATGCGTTGACAATAGTGGGTAAACAACCTTCACCATTATACGAAGCGAGCTAATTGATGGAATGAAGTACAGCTTGTCAAAGGATTCAACCTGTTGCTCTCAGAGGTCTTTCTGGCCTGTTATGATGCTGGGTACAAAGGTTGACTGGAAGCTATGAGATGGCTTCCTTTCCAAGATTCATCAAGCACAGTGAATCCTCCAGAATTGAAGGATGACGATTACAAGCTGAATTACGTCTGAGCATGAACGGTGTACTCAAAAATGTACATTTATCCTAGACACTCAGGGTCTTATTTTCTTATCTACC
>JABSTL010000493.1:0-33090 GCA_013759095.1 Fusarium sp. NRRL 29148
ATTAGCTAGTTATCCCCCCCCCCCATCTTGTATGTATCAACCATGCCACTTACAAGCGCCTATGTTATGCTGCTTCTGGTACCAATACCAAGAGCATCCCTTGCAACCGCCTTTGTTGCTACGTGCCATCCTGAATACCAGGCAAGTCTTTGACTTGTATTGTCATTGAATTCTTTATTCATTCAGCCTTCTCTTTGTCATAAAACATGGCTGGCGGGAGTGCCTCACAGTAAAGACAGAAGGATGAAGTTTGGAAGAGCATTACGTACAGCTCGTACATTGGCGTCTGTAGATCTGCGAAAAATGACAATACAAAACAATACAACTCAAACTCAATGGTTTTGGTGTGATCTCCACTGTGAATGTTGTTAAGACTTGGCCCTTGCGGTGTGTACCATTCACGTTTACGATCTTGAACGATTAAGCTGACCGGGAAGTAGTGTTGGCATCTGCCTGAGCAGCGGCAAATCGAATTCACTTTTAGTAGCAGAAGTAGAAGAAAGTTGTTGTGCGTATGTCATCCCCATGCTGGTTGCTGTGTCCGTCTCCATCTCCCCGCTCGACCCTGTTTTTCCTTGCCCTGGCCTGGCTTCAGCTTTTTCCTAGTGGGAGTGGGGAATAAGCAAGGTTCATGAGGCCCCCATTGTCGAGCTTGATATCGGAAATATCATTGGTTACCGACAGTCTGGCAACGAAGCTGAGCCAACAGGAAATGATCCGGGAGCCCCCCTCTTCTCTTCTATTCATCCTAGTTCCCTGTCAAATCGTTTCGTCTCGTTCGCACTGAGTTGCGCTATTCTCATCATGGAGGAAGGGCCGGGGGCTGTCGGCTACGTTGCGAGGGTTGTCATGATCGCCAGGAGCTCAGGCGCCAGCATTGCCTAGCTTAACGAGTGTGTGAGCAGCTGCGCGGGGTGTGCGTATCCCTGGAGAGGGGATGATTAGAGAGTAACGGAGATTGAGAGGGAATAATCGCAATACTAGTAGCCTCATCGCACAGACGCCTCAGATCTGAGAGCGAGTGGGATGGGGAGATATCGAATCTCCACTTCACTTCTGGTCTGGGATAAGCATGCCTCATGCATCGATCCCAGGATTCCGTTCACACCGTAGTTGGAGACCAACTGAACTGAACACAAAACCAAGTGCTTATCGGTGTCCGGGCCGGTAAGTCTCTTTGTCAAAACCGCCCTGCGCGGGCCGTTGCTCTGCGCTCCCCGCTGCCATTCACACTCCCCTACAATGCTTCAGACACAGCAAAGAAACACTAGAAAACAAGTGCAACGTCCGCCGAGTATTGTTAGATCTGGGCTGGGTTGGACTGCGCTCACAGTACATCAACGTCAGCCACACTCTCAACAACTAAGCGTTTAAGTTAGCACCAAGACGTTGATTCGGGGCCTGCAACAATAGACGAGAGAGCGACCCCGAATCTTCCTCTGTCTTGCCAAGCCTCATCTGGTGTCTCACATGATCGTCCGTCTCTTGCTTCGGGCTTTTCTTTTTCTCCTCAACATCCTTGTAATCGTCTCTCAGAGTTAGGGTCCCCTTGCTGGGTCCTGTCCTTTGCCAGTAGAGCCAATTTCATACTCAGTTCTTCAGCTGAATTTAGCCATAGATGAATAGATATATGGGTGGATGGATGAATAGCTAGCTGGTTGTGTGGGGCCTTAGACATCTTAAGCCCAGGCAATGTTGAGACTTTTTGTCGATTGCGGGCTCATATCTCAGGCGATGAGAACCAACACGCTCTAAAAGTCTGGCCTATAACTAAGGATTGGATGCAACTTGGCATTGCACAGTACTGTCTGCGTTGCTGTGCTGTGCTGTAACGTACTGTATATGGTATAGGAGGAATGAATGGGAAGGTCTCGGTGGTATAGGGAAAAGAAACTTCGTCGCGAGGCGAGGCTCAAAAAATGCCCCATTGCTACAATGGACATCAAGAACCCACGGCCTCTCGTCTTTTCTCGGCCTTTGTAGTAAGCTTGACGATAGCGGCCGCTGGCATTGCATCACTCATCTCTGACAGCTCAGTTGCCTCAACCACCAACCAGGAACGGGCCGGCATGGTCGTCATCGATGAGAGAGAGCTAGTCTTTCTGGCCAAGCCCGCGCTGTCGTCGTCTTCATCAACTAGACCCTTTGGACTTTGGAAGCTCTAACTTGCTTCCACGAGTGGCCTCTCATCAAAACTCGAATAGGCAAGAAAAAGCAAAACGCCCCTGCGTTTGTTACGTATGCCGATATGCTTCAACGTTTAAAGAGAGGGCGCTAACAATAAGTTAACTTTGAAGCCAGCAATGACAATAGGAACATGGCGTTCTGCACCAACTCTGGCTGGCGATGAAAGGGCTAGCGGTCTTCTGCAGCTTCACTAGTGCTTCACTAGAGGAGAGGAAAATCACCGCCATGGCATTTCTCTGGCTTTCCTCACGGACCCCAGCCGATGCAATGCTGGTTGAGACAAGGAGATCCCGATTGGGGGAGAGAATTAGCCTCTGCGTGTGTGTATATTTGCTGGCCCTGAAGCCTCGTCCATCCATATTTAAAGCTTGTTATTGTCAGGCCATGGCATGGTTCGTCCTTATGGCCAAAAGCGGGGCAAGGCCTGTACTGTAATGAACGTAGTCATAAAATTGAATCGACTGAGCCCGTTTACACTGTACTCCCAACAGCTCATAGAGGGCTTGAGAGTTCAGCCAGGACCCTGTCAAGTTCTTGATCTGCTGGCACATAATACCACATCTCTGTGGCGCAGTCAGTGAGGAGCAGCTGCGTCCACATCTCCTCAGACGCCTGGGGATGGTTTGCAAGCTCTCAGCTACGTAGCCTTGAGCATGAGATTGATATTCAATCCTCATAATCATCGCCAACGCACCTTGATCCTCTGAGACGATCTTGTTCCAAAAGAGAGCAAAGCGTGGTCGTTTGCGCCCTGAAAAGCCACCAACGATGCATACCAGCAGCATCTCGTGTCAAAGAGATGGTGGTCGCATAATTCTGCAGTCCTAATTTGTCCAGAAATCTATTGTCACCAACGTCGCATATGCCAATTGCTCAAAGTTAAAGTTGTTTGATATGCACTTCTTTAGTTTTGGACTTAATTGCTCCGTCCACGAACTGCTCTCAAGTCCTCAACAAGAGAGGAACAACGAATCACGGGCCACGAATGATACTGAGTTGGCTATTGTGTGAAGGCAGCAAAGACCAAAAATATAAGTGTCGCAGTGGAACGATGGGCAAAATCGCTGCAAACGACCAAGACACCAAGAAGGCGCTGTGACCTGTGAGACTTGTCTCACATCAATGTGACTGGGGAACCTGGTTCGTCAAGGGCATGATCCTAGCCGGCTAATCGTCGATCTTGGTTCCGCTGTGCCATGCTCCAGTCTGCAGATACCATCCAGTTTGATCGAGACATATCAATTGGCGGACGCAGTTCCACAACCCGGTACCTGGTACGATCCACCAAGCATTTGCAGCCACCTGATCCACTATCGAGATGATTACGATCTGGGGAGATTTACTTTCAAGGATCGCGGCAACGATTCGAGCTGAGCCAACACCTCCAACTCGTGCCCTGTCAAGCCCTTGGGTAATCATTTGATCGCTGGAAATAGTCGTTGAGCCACTTTCGAAGCCAAAGGGAACACTTGAAGAGTCAAGACATCGTTGGAGAATCATCCATTCTGACTCAAGGCTCTCCATTTGTTATCGTTATCTCTCTGAGCCGGAAGTATTCCGGGTAACCCTGCGCTTAGTGTAGCTATCGCGATTGCAATGGCAGCTAGGGTAGCATTGGCTTATCCTGAAGACACGGTTGCTCTCAGAGGTGTCAGCGACCTGTCATCCTATCAGCCCTGCTGATCTTACAGCTAGCTCATCGCAGCTTATCCATCATTGAGGTCATCGTAGCTGTCCTGGCTGTCCTCCCTCTCTTCTTCACTTTCTTCACGATATCAAGTAACACTTGTCGCAAGGACCAGCATCTGATCTGTTGGCTTCAATGATCGGGGTGTGCATTGCTGATCCTTGTAAAAAGACCCTTGCCATAATGAATTCCGTAATGCCACACTGGCATGGTCTACGGAGCTCTCCACGTTTAGTATGTGTTCTCGTTGGTTGCGCATAGGCACACTCCTAGAGGCGTTTCTTGGCTGCTGCGCTAGCCCGTGAGCCTGAGCAAGGATCCACTGCCTCATGCCCACGAGCACCTCAAAGTGAGTGCTACAATCTCGTCTGTTTGACGCATTACCGTTATGTGCGACTACCGCGTGACAGATGGCGTATGTATGAGCTCCATATTACATCCAATGGTTTAACGGAAGGGTGCGGAGATGACCCCTCAGTCGCAACACAATGTATTGATATCTCTCCAATGAGCTCGAGTCAACTCGACACACCATGACTGAACGTGGTAGTTTTGCAAGTGTGGTGTCCTAGAGGTTGAAGGAGTGTCTTCAGCGCCTTACAGCCGTACACCATAGAGCGCCTCTTCAAGCCTCAATCATACGATTCTTGTGATTTTGCATATGGAGAATTGCTGCCTTGCAAGTGACCACATCCTCATGCTTTCATATCAAAAAATAGCTTCTGATTTTCGAGAGACTGCCAACATATGCTGGGATCTTAGTTAATCATCAGTCAATCTTTCGTTGGATAGATATCAGCTGTTGCATTGGGATAACCGCCGATGAATGGGGAGACTTGCATAAAGATCCCTCAATATCGGAGGTTGCGCTTGCTTATTTCATTGACGCCTGTTGAGTCGTGAATGGGTATACTGCGCTTCAGCATGAAAACTGCAGACGTTTGTGATGTCAATGAATGCCAGACGAATAGCAATGGCATATGAGTAGACGGCGAATCAACCAGGATAATTGACATAGAGGCGATAGATAGGGGTGTTTATCATGGTTTCTGCTGGTTCCACTGAATCGGTCTTCCTCGGTATTCACAGCATGAACTTGTGACGTTGCATCGATGGCGTCCTGTGCGGCCGGATAGGCGCAATGCATGCTCATGTTATACCCAATTGGTAACTGAGGTTTTCAAAACACCGGTCTGCTGATTCCCGATCAATGTTGAATTGCCACAAGATGTAGAACCTTGAATCAGACGCGTGAAGTGATCTTCAGCGTCTGATGAGGACACCTTCTTTGAATGAGCCAGTACATGAAGACACCCGTCTTTCTAGATATTGCTGATCGCCTATTCATCCTGAGAAAATCGTATTGCCAATGCATCAATATTCGTTTATTCTTCAAGGACGTATTATAAATTGCCAGAATCGACATTGCGTTGTCCGTCTGTATCGTACCAGAAGATGTTAACAGTAAATCGCCAAGCGGTTAAGCCTGCAACTGCGAGTAGGAAATATCTAATCAAAATCTTCGCTTCTTCTTAGCAGGACCAGCAGCAGCTTTCTTCTCGAGCTCCTTTTTAAGTTCCTCTCGCCTTCGGTCCGCCCTTTCCTGCGAGGTCTCCCTGGGCCTAGACTCTTCTGCGACTTCCTTGGTAGTGGTACGACTCCTTCGATTGTCTTCGTTCGCCGTATTCGTTACTTCATTTGTGTTGTCCTTGTGCTTTGCAATGGCACCTAACTTCTTGGACTGACGATGAGAAACTGCTGTCGTGCTAGGCTCGCCCACTTCCGGATTAAGGGTTACTGGCTGTTCTTCAACTACGCGCTTCGTCTTGTTGCCTCCTATACGTCCAAGGCCGCTTCTATTTGCGGCTGGCCGTGGTGGTGATGGGGTTGAAGGACCCGATTTCTCGACTCCAGCAGTAGCTGGTTTATCATCATCCTCTGCCTCGGATGCTGTCTCCGAATCATCGTGTCGTTGGCTCAATGGCTTTTTCCGAGCCTGAGACTGTATAGGAATGGGGGATAGAGGTGGAGTGGACTGCTTCTTTCCACCGAGTGCTCCTATCTTACGAACCTGCTTGTTCGGTCTGCGTGTGCCGGGACCTGGTGATACACTGCCTGCCGAAGCTATGGATTCCCCCTCTGTAGACGCATCATCAGCGAAGGGTGTTTTCGTAGCATGCGTTGATTTGCCCTTGGCCAGTAGGTGTGGGGGTGTAGACTGGACTTGGAAATCATCATCATCTTGCTCGATATGTGCTTTTTCGGAGTCTTGGGGAGTCGGAGATTTGTCCTTCGCAATAGCCGCTTTGTGCTGAGGTGGATGTGCGACAGAGGACGCGCCCTTGAAATCTTGCCACCACTGGTCCAACCGAGGGGACTCAACGCTATCAGTTATAGGCTCGAACTGTAGCCCTCCCTTCTCGAATACGCGTTGTACTAAGGACTCGGCGTCGTTCGGGCAGCCTTCATCATACGCAAGACCAGACTTCCAGCGCCGACGGTCAAAAGGAGCAAGGCCAGGCACTTTCTCCGCAGCCGCAGCTCTAGAGATCTTCTTCTTCCCAGACAAAGCATTAAAGACATGCTCCGTACCTGTACCCACGGCTTCCAGCTTGTCCAGAAGCTTGTTGAGAACTGCGTCTTTGTTTCCCAAAGATCGAGTTAGAAATTCGATTTCAACGTCCTTTGCGTGGTGTGCCTGAATTAGAGGCAGCACAAGATGCGTAGCGATGCTGGAGGGCGGCAGCTTCTTCAAATACATGGGCCACTTGAGCGGCTGTAACCCAGGTATTTCATAGGTGATGTTCAAGACGAGGTCATCTTCACCCGCATCAGACCGGGAATCGCGATCTAGCCGGATGCTCGCCTCATTATGTCCTGGTTGAGATGCATCTAGAGCGGTATTGAGGCAGCCCAAGAGCTTGGCCATGTTTTCAGGTGTATCGCTAGGGTCGATACTAGTGTTCTCGTTCCAACCTCTCATGAAGATCGCCTTACGATCAAGTGATTCAGACCACATATTGGCCATATCAGTTACCTGAATAGCATAGGCCGATGTGTCTGTTTGGAATGACACCAATAATACCGGGAAATCTGGAGTAGAACCAAGCGGAAGGGTCCGCCATGACTTGTTCTGTGACATATTTGATGCAGAAATCGACGTCAAGGTCGACCAGATGACGCCGAGCCACCAGGAGAAACAGTCGATAAGGATACAAGAAAGTGCCTCAAGTGATTGCGAAGTCGTGGCTTTCCCGTAGGAGGTGAAAAATAGAACCGAAGGTCTGTCAGGAGCTTCTGACCAACGTGATAGATATTGATGCTTCTAGTACGGCGTAAGGAAGACAAACCGGTGCTACACGACTTCGATACACTGGGACTGAGGCGAATGTTCGAGGATAAGGTGCCCTTATCACACAGGAATCAAGTCCAGTGTGAAGTCACAACTTCTTCCGAACAACCGTATTCGATAATAGTGCCTTGGAGTGAAGTGGTACAAGCTCATATGAGCGAGCGGGCAGATAGTGAGGGCAGGGGCCAGCTTAGGCAGTATGATCGTATCACGATCCACCGCCTTGTGCGAAAGAAGAGATCGTTTCCCGATACCTGATTGAATGACAAGTTATGAGAGACGTTGTAAATGTTTTTTCTTTTCCCCAAGCGTCGTGATATTGGTGTTGTGGTGTTGATGTGGTTAAAGGTCAAGCGCGGTGACGAGTAAACGCGTGAGATTTACGCGCACAGGCACCCATCGCCTACCGCTCCTGCCTGTAAAAGTAGGTAATCAGCCAATCACAAACCTGAAGGGTGTAGAGAACGAAGGCAGGTGCAATACAGTCCTGACCAGGGCCAGTTGCTGCCTTCCTCCTGTCAATCAATATTGACAGTAAGAGTTACTGATGAGTACCTGGGTCTGAAATAGGCGACTTCGAAACCAAACATCAAGCACCATTTACCGGATTGAAGCCCGGGCTTTAACCAATCACAATACATAAAAACTCACTTTACAGAGCAGTATTCACACGGTCATATCAGCACCCAAATCACTAAATAAAGTACAGCCAGTAAAATAACAAAACGCTGTGCATAATCAACACCGTCCGCTTCTCCCGGCACTCAAATTAAGAAGCACCGGCTTGAGAATGCTTCAGTCGCCGCCAGCCAATCAGGGACCCGGAACAATCACTAAAACATCCGAGATCTATGAATCTCAGATCTGCTTGGTGTAAGCTTCGATCGCCAGGGACCATATGACGTACTTCAAATCGAGGCTCCATACTTTTCAACAGCCACAATAGCACTACCGTGGCAGCAAAACAATGGGGAGTTTTAATTAAATTAAATTAAGGGAGACCTGAAGTTTCCTCTTAATCAGTAGACAAACGGGACCGGATCTGTCAATTTCTGTGTACCTTACATATGTCACTGTTAAGGCTTTGCATTCATGTATCACCACTAAGAGCCTGGCGATATTCTTTCATACCAAACCGCGTCCAACTTGTAAGAAGCACGACGATATTTCAGCCCGCAAGATTCACTACAATGCCTCCCAAGAGAACCAAACGCGAGTCTTCATCGCCTCCAGCCAAAAAGGCAAAGACTTCCAAAACAAACGGTTCCAGCTCATCAGATGCTTTGCGCCAACCTCATCACAAGGCTGGAGAAGCCGAAGAGAATGGAATCGCGATCCGAAAATTTTACCCTCCAGAGATGAGCAACGCGAGAGCTCGCGCCTACAACGACAATGAGCTTCCACGGCCAATCGAGGTCCTCATCAGTGCCCTGGAGAATACAGCGCAGGAGCGCAAGAGCATCGACGTTAAGAAAGCCATTGTCCATTGGTTCAAAATGGATTTGCGACTATCTGACAACAGAGCCTTGGCTCTGGCCAGTGATAAGGCGAAAGAAGCAGGAGTTCCTCTGATTGCGATGTATATCATCAGCCCCCAAGACTATGAGGCTCACCTGAGGTCACCAGTTCGTATCGATTTCATGCTCCGAACTCTGGAAGTCATCAAGCATGATCTTGCAAAGCTCGATATCCCCTTGTACGTGGAAACAGTTGAAAAGAGGAAACGTGTTCCCGACCGGATCTTGGAGCTCATGGACGAATGGGGCGCCAGCCATTTATACGCCAATATGGAATACGAAGTTGACGAATTGAGGCGCGAGGCCTCCATGACCAGGGACTTTGCAGAGAATGGCAAGGCATTCGAAGTCGTCCATGATACCTGCGTCGTCCCCCCAGGAGAGCTCCACACTGGCGCTGGGAAGCAGTACGCAGTGTACACTCCATGGTATAAGTCATGGGTTGCTCACATTCATGAGAATCTTGACCTCCTAGAGTTATACGAACCACCTGAGAAGAACCCTAGCAGTGCGCGAAAGGACTTTGCGAAACTTTTCAATGTTGAAATTCCAGACGCCCCCGAAAGCAAACGGCTTGATGGCGAAGAAAAGGAGCGATTGCGCTCGCTTTGGCCATGTGGAGAGCACGAGGCGAAGAAGCGTCTGGACAAGTTCTGTGAAGAGATGATCGGCAACTACCAGAAGAAGAGAAATATCCCAGCTGAGGCTGGGACTTCTTCTATATCAGTACATCTGGCGTCTGGCACGATCAGTGCTCGAACATGTGTACGGACCGCACGTGATAGAAACAAGACGAAGAAACTGAACAGTGGTAATGAAGGTATCCAAACCTGGATCAGCGAGGTTGCTTGGCGAGACTTTTATAAGCACGTTTTGGTCCATTGGCCCTATGTCTGGTAAGTGAATTATACACAAGCATCGCATACATTTGACTGACAGGAGCAGCATGAACAAGCCTTTCAAGCCCGAATATTCAAACATCTCATGGTCATACGACAACGATCATTTTGCCGCTTGGTGTGAGGGAAGAACAGGCTTTCCCATCGTCGATGCAGCGATGCGACAGCTAAACCATTTGGGTTACATGCACAACCGCTGTCGTATGATTGTCGCTTGTTTTCTGGCAAAGGATCTCTTGCTAGACTGGTAAGCTGCCTAAGTAAAAAAGCATTGATGTTTGGGTCGCCTTTCTAACTTCTTCGCAGGCGAAAAGGCGAAAGGTACTTCATGGAACATCTTGTCGACGGTGACTTTGCTTCAAATAATGGTGGATGGGGTTTCAGCGCCAGTGTTGGTGTTGACCCTCAACCTTACTTCCGCATCTTCAATCCCTTGCTGCAGAGCGAGAAGTTTGACCCCGATGGTGATTACATCCGTAAATGGGTTCCGGAGCTGAAGGATCTTGACAGCAAGGCTATCCATGATCCATACAATCGAGGCGCTGGACCCAAAGCCAAAAAGAATGGCTATCCTGCACCGATTGTTACGCATAAGGACTGTCGGGAGCGAGCGTTAGCAGCATACAAGGAGGGCCTTGCGAGTGGCGAGTGATGTACTGTGGTGCATTCAAACAATTGACTAATGGTAGTGGCTGGTTCATTTGGAAATGTATGAATTTGTTAGTTAGTTGGATAGCATACATGTATTAATACCCTTGTGGTTCGGTTTCTAATGCCTGCTATTGGCATATAATTCTGAACTGATCATGAGAATCAACGAGCGTTGATTCAGTCAAATTCTAGTGACGTCGATTTCATGCCCAGTGGTACTCCACTGTTGTGTTTCCTCGAAACTGAACCACCCGCCAGAAGATGAGCCTCAAGGAAAGAGAAGAGCTAAGATCAACTCGTTCTCTGGCCCTTGGGCTTGAAAATGTCACCGTTAATGTATGGGCATCTCAGTAGTCCTCCTTGGCTGGGGCCTCATGTGGGATCTACGTAATACCGAGTCCGACCTTTGTGATCTTGGGGATAGAGGTTGTGGAACAGCGGATTGGCCAGCAGCAGATCACTTGGTCTACGATTGCACGCAAGATTAGGACAGTCACAAGTTGAAAAGTTCATGTTAGACCCGTATCTGTACCATAGCAAACGACTTGAGCGCTACGGCTTTTTCAAGGCCTAGTCAATCAATCTGCGGCACGGAGACTATCAAAGTAGCCCCAGAATCCTCGGAGTGATTTGACCTGAGAAGTCTGTCCGAGGAGACTTCGCTAGCCGTATGTCGGAGCATAACCAGTTCATCACATCTTCAAACACATATTCGGGATATCGTAATGTTGTCTCAAAATCGAGCCGAACGCCTCGAAGTGGATTTGCTAGATGCAGCCAACCCTAGTTTCTTTCACCCATTGCCTTCGTGCCCAGACCCAAAACCCTGTAGTCCATTCGTATCAGACTCCCATGTCGAGGAATCTCAGGACCAGTTGTCGAGTAACTTTTCTCCCACAGATTGAAATCCTTTATCGCTGGCCGCTCCAGACGCTCTTGAGGAGACCGTCGCGCTGGGCCAGTCGGTTGAGGGAGTCGTCGCTCTCGCCCATGGCTCGGACGAAACCGCAGAGGGCGTAGACGTGGTTCTCGCCCTGGATGGCACGGCCATTCTCGTCAACCTTAGCGATGGAGATCTGGACAGAGCCGTGGTCCTTGGCCTTGATGATGCGGTTGGTGGCGCTGCACTTGCGGGGGACGTAACTGGTGATGCCGTATCAGTATTATGAATTGTGCCTTCGCGCGGCCATATCGAAATGTCCTAATGGAAGTCTTACAGGTCCACAATCTCGCCGCGGTCGTTCTCCATTTTGGCTGGTTTGAAGAAGGTGGTTTTGGGTGATCTTGAGAGGTTGTATCGACGAGAGGTAAGAAGGAAGATAGATGAGTAGAGTAATTTCAATAATCTTTGATTGTGGGTGTGGAGCAAATCCCGGCCCTACCTTCCTCGGACGCCTGTGGGGTGGATCCCAAGTCTCTAAGTGTGTCACGTGGGATATCAGGTGACAGCGCGTACGAGATCGCGAGTCAGGGATTAGCGTCGACTCGGATTTTGGCGAACCCCTTGCGCCTGAAGGCGAACCACTTTCTATGACTCGGATACCAAGATTAGGCGTTCTCAGATCATGACCCCGCTGTTGCTTATTTTCAACGTCTTTCAACCTCGACATCATTCTGCTACAAATATCGGGCCTGAGATGCGCTCTGCGCTCTCGGTCCATAAACTTTGTTTTGAGTGTCATGGTATCCTCTGATGTATTTGGGACTTCGCCACTAGGAGACACAAGACGTCAACCGTTGCACGTTGATTCTTCATCCCCTGACCTCCCATCCCTTCGGGTTGTTTTAACGACGAAAGCCATATCCCAACCTTCGGTACACAATGGAAGCGGAGCAGAAGCACTTTCGAGGGATGGACCATCTGGTTTCATCTCTGCTCGCCAATTCTATCCAGCAACAGAATCGGCGCCAAAAGTTGTTTCGACACGATCGAAGGGATTACCCTGGGCATTGTCCAATCCTGGTGAAGTCTCTGGACTCGCAGAAGGTGCATCTGGAAACGGTGGATTTATTTCTGGGGACAATGAGACACCAAAAGAACGAGAGGAACATATAGAGGTGATCAAAATCACGGGCAAGTCGACCAGAAAGCCTCGCCAACAGAAGGTGTTAAAACAAGCTGCACCTAAACGAGCTGCCAAGTCTAAGCCAGCGACAAAGAAACAGTCGAGCAAAGCAGCTAGCAAAGACGATAGCCCTGCAGAGGATAATGATGATGACAAACAAGAGAAAGTCAAGGCTGCGAAGCCAAGGAAGAAAACCGGTACTATGAGTAACCACTTTCCACCAGCAGAGAAGTCGAATGATTCGGAAAAGGCGAAACAGATTGATGTGAATGAACCCCTTCATCTGGAACAAGCACCTGCACGAAGACTGGACTGGACCCCTCCAGCTCAAAGGACTATGATCGATATTGATTCAGATTCATCTGTTTTCAAAAAGTTAGGGTCCTCTGAGGCGGATCAACAGCCCGTCTTCAAGAATCTTGTCGAGGGTTATTCTTGTATGGAAGTGCCTAACGAGTCGACATCTCACAGCATAACCAATGCTTCGGACGAAGACTCTAGTTTCCTCAAGAAACGGAAGCGCATCGAACTTTTAGCCACGAAGGGCACCGATCCACCAGCTATGGCACCTGACAAGTCTCCAACGAAGAAGGCCCCCAAAAAGAAGAGGCCCAGGACCATTACGGAACTTGCAACGGCTGCGTACAGAGTGCCTAGTCAGCCAGATACTGAGCCGCTAAACGCTTCTATACTTGACCATTTCCCCACTACTAACAAGGGGACCTCTCTGACTGATGAGCAACCAAAAAATGCTAAGGGCAAAAGCACATCACGACGGAAACCATCAAAAGCCCCTAAAAAGAAAGTGCCCTCAAAGCCCGTGCTGTTGTCGCCCAGTGCGGCTTTGGCCCAGGTTGCTAACCAGGACTTTGTCTTCGGTACCTCAAGCCAGCTTGCCAGAGAAGAATCCCCGACTGTCCTCAGGGATCTTCAGGCAGCTTTGAGACAGTCGAACCAGCACCATGACATAGATTTTACCACACCTATGAATAGTGATGCAATCGAATCGCCGCAGCAACGAGGTAACCTTTGGGATGCAGCTGCTCGCGATGCAGAAGGGGATCTCTTCGATGTCGAAGTGATCAATCTTGCAGATGACACAGGACTCTCAGAGGTTGGTCATATTACAAACCCATTTGGATATCAGCTGGGTGCAGACAATTCTGTCATTTGTGTCGAGAGCCGTGTGCTCAATGATCATATTCCACCTGCCAAGCCTTGCGACGATATGCGACCTGATGAGAAGGACCTGGTCGACTCACGGGCTGGCTCCCCGTACTTCTCCGACAGTGAACTGTCAACAAGCACTGATATCCATCGCCCACCGCTAGCACAAGCAGAAGTTAGCCAGGCAAATCAAATGACGACAGCAGAAGAACCTGAGAGCTTGCCCGAGCTCCCCGCACAACCACCTCGACCCAATTATGAAGCGTTCACAGACATTCGCTTGGCACGAGAAATAAAAAGGTTCGGATTCAAACCCATCAAGCGGAGAAGTGCGATGATTGCACTACTCGACCAATGTTGGCAAAGCAAGTCTCGCATGGGCCAGGCCAGCCTCCATACCAGCACCAAGGTATCTTCACCCACCAAAACTACCAGGGCGAAATCGCCGGCTACTACTAGTAGTCCAAAGAAACCTAGAGGCAGGCCGCGGAAGAACAGTATTGATGCCCCTGGGCCCCAAGAACCGCCTCCATCTGCTCAACCGCCTGAAACCCCCAAGAAGCCTCGTGGCAGGCCGAGGAAAGACAGTTTGAATTCGGTATCAGGCGCTGCCTCTCCGAGCAACCCTAAATCAGCGGCAAAACCAAAGCGGGCGGCGGCATCACCTCGCCGCAAGAAGGCTACTGCTAAATTTGTTATTGAGATCCCTGACTCCGAAGATAACGAGAGCGACTTTGCTTCTTCGCCCGATACCAACGCTGAACAGATGTTTTCTTCCCCGCCACCATTGGACATGTCCCTTACAACTAATGATGGCACACCGCTCACGGCCACCCAGAGCGATCAAGAGGCGCTTTTGTTTGATCACATCACCAATGCTGTTACATCTGCCCCACGTACTACTGACCCACAAGAACCGTCCTGGCATGAAAAGATATTGATATACGAGCCAATCGTTTTAGAGGATCTTGCAGCATGGCTCAATACGGGCGAGCTTAGTCGCGTGGGCTATGATGGAGAGGTCAATCCAAATGATGTCAAGAAATGGTGCGAATCGAAAAGCATATGCTGCCTGTGGCGAATCAGCCTGCGCGGCAAAGAACGGAAGCGATTTTGATACCATCGTATAGCGAGCATGGCGTTATTCTTCGACTCTCTTGAATTACTGGCGTTGTTATCAACATAGATTTGCATTTACTGGCATAGGTGTTTCCTACACTTCACAGAGCGTTTGATACCGTTGTCTAGAGTTGTTGTCATGAGGTGGGGTAGAAACCTGGATGAGACAGTGCTCACTATTTGACTAGGTAGACAGGAACGAGCTCAATGTTTAAACGGCAACAATGATAAATACAATTTACCATAACGACGGGGCTGCTCTTCCAGAGCGCCAGTTCACATATATACACTCTGATCCATTCGTCGCCAAGTGCGCCTGCGCGGGTATCAACTTCAATTCCTTCGAGATTCCCTCTGTTCAATTCTGGTTGCTCTGTGCCCCCTGCGTTCCCTGCCCTGCCCAGACGTCAGGCAACTCCTTCGGGCCGTTGAGGTAGATTTCCATGGCCCTGCTCGTGTTAGCCTTCGAATGTCGAGCAAGTCGGCGCCTCTTACACAGATTCAGGCATGATGTCACTTGGTAATAAGGAAGGGCTTCTCAAGGATGGTAAAGCTTATTGGGTACTGTGAGGCCTTTTGTATCGAGCTGCAAGCCCATGGAGTCGACTTTGTTATTGAGAGAATGGTTCTAGGATCTTGGGTTCGGTGGTGGCTAATTTATATTTCGAACTAGTGGCTTTCACCACGGCGGATTATCTTCTTTGGCTGCAACACAACATCTCCAGGATCCATCCTCGATAGTTCGATCATCAGCTATGCTATGGGACACCAATGATATCACACCACATCAGTTTTGCGGCTCTGCTGTACCCAGCTGCTCCAGTAGCTGCTGCGAGAGCACACCATCACGGAAGAAACTGTTGTATCCTATATATGCTACCGCGATAGCGTGCAGCTTCTCCCTTCATCGGTCTATCCACAAGACATCGGATGGTGTAGATAGCGCGCCAATGACGGACCTCGGTTCTCCCTTGCGGCGTTGGGTAGCCCAATCTGGGGCAGTTGAGTCGGTTACGTGGTTGGCGCATCTCGGCCAGGATCCTTATCGGGAAGAAGGACGCGGTGTGTCTCTCGTGACCTCGGGTTGGTAATGGTTGCCGATATTCTGGCAATATTGACCTTTTCCAGCAGATCATGACAGCTCATCCAACATCTCGAATACTGCAGCTAAAGCTCCGGTATCTGTGTCCTGTCGTGGAGCACAATGGAACCAGTGAAACCTGGGCAACAGATCTATCCTTGTGGCTTCATTCGCCAGATTGGGGTCTCCATTGCATGGTCTGGGGAAGTTGTGCTCGCAATCGAAAGACTCGCTTGCATTTCGCCATCTGCATCCAAAGTCATGCCTCAAAGTTACTCCAGGCTTTTGGCGCTCAAACCCCGCCCACGGCCCGGCTTGCCATATTGGAACGCTGAAACTTACATGCATCGAGCCATCCCACACAACCATCCCTCTTTAAGCCAGCGAATCAACCATCCAGAATCCTTGGCATCACCACGACCTGGCGGCACGGATTGGCCTTTACTGCGGGCATCTTTGATCACATTTTCCTAGCTGTGGCAAGTTGAGGCTCTGCGTCGATTATCTTTCGAGATTGGCGCCGCGATCTCACCGAATTCAGCATCTCAAACCGTCATTCACCATGCGCGTTATACAGCTGTTACATGTCCATCCCTCACTGGTGGAATGCAGAGTGAAGTGGGATGCTTGGACTACGATCCTATACGGAATCGGACCTCCGTGCTGCACCATTGAGCGAGAATCGCGCCTACGCAAGGGAAAGTGGTATTACGCTGGAGCTCATGGTAGCTGAAGGTGTGAGGTCCCTGCGACTGAGCTCACACCAAAGGTTGCGTGGGTGCGTTAGCTTGAAGAGCTAAAGCGACCTGATGGCGGCCATGATCTGAGCCAATATTATAGTGACAGCACAGGGAGTATCAAACAAAGGAGCCACAATCCTTTTATCGTAACGTCGCCGGCTCCGTTGCGGCCCTTTGGCCTTGGAGGTGACTCGCTTCCCGTGCCGGAGCTAGTGGGGCCGGTCCGTAACGGTGCCTACTTCATGATTATAACGGGCTCCGATATTAATCGTAGAGAATTTCGTCGATTCATGAAAGAAATGTTGCATCAGATCAGCAATTGATCGCACTGTGATGGTCATTACGGGAGATCCAAGCGAGAACACGTCGATTGGTATCCCAGTATCCCACCATCAAAGAGATCAGCTGCCAGTGAAGTCGCAGCCTACCTCAGCGAGATAAGGGCTTCCGGGCAGACAATACCGTTATCGCAGGTTGAATAAGTTTTGATGTGTTTAATTCCGCTGTCAGGAATCAGTCGCATATTGACGGCCTACGAGATCTGCCAATCGCAGCTCTCAATTGGCGTCACATCACGTCTAATCGGATGCGTCAAGTGATACCAACTATCTGGGTTGCCTTAAACCTTCGATCCCACTATCATGACGTGCGGGAGACGATCCTACGCTGTGAAAGGCGATGAATGCAAGGCAGCCGAGTTGTGATGTATCAGAAAATGCCATCCTTTTTAAGAGCCCCTTGTGCAGAAGGAGTTGAAGAGAGGACATGCCGGGTTCGTAGGGCTTGTGGTACACAAATGCCGAAGATCTCCTGATATTGATAAGCTTGATTTATGAGTGGGTGTTCACTAATAATTCTTGGCCTGGTAGGGGCATTTCTTAGGCGCATTGGATCTTGGCTTATGTGAGTTGCAATGAGACGTCATGCCCGTCAGACGCCTCTTGCATGTGAAGAAAGACGGTCCTCGGATAACTTGGGTTTACTAAGTTTACTCGAATTAAGTTGAAAGATTGATAATTAGTATATCTCGCCAATCGTTCAAGTCGACAGCGGATTTTAGGATGTTACTCTCACGGAGAGTCCGTCAGTTCAAGACAGGCTCGGGTGTAGTCGGTCTCCGTCTTCCATAGCTGTTACCGATAGGGCACACGCATTGACTCATCACTCTTCCAGACTACCTTACCACTCACGATATGACTACCTGTTTCTCACTGTACTGTGGCCAACAAGCGAGCCCCTCTCCGGTCGGGTCAACGGACAGCCGAGTTGACGGTAGAGGGCAAAGGACCTCGTAGAACGGAAGTTTCGGAGTCGCGAAATTGCGAAATGAATCCATAAGGTAACTTTTATATCGAATTATATCCACCAGCGGAATTAACCATGAGTTTACAGCTTATGGTTATTCAACTCTCGAGAGACAAAAATGCGACGACTTATGCCAAGTGAAAACGTGCGTGATTCTTTGATGACGACACAGTCGACTCTGAGCTCTGGTACTAATACCGAACGCGGAATTAGTGCTGACTTTCTGGAGGATGAATGAATAATCATGGAATGAAACTGTCAAATAAGAGTCTAGAATCTCCACAAGCCCAGCCCGGATGCTAGTGTCCCTCTCTGCTCTGTTCTGTTCTGTCCGCCACGGAACCGAGTGAGGTGTTAACCCCGTCTGTCTCCGCCGCCCCGCCCTATCGCCCTAACTAAATCGAAGAATCACAGGGACGTGCATCCCCGGGACTTTAGGGGCGCCTAGGGCGTCTGGGCGCTGTCAGCTCGGATCGTTTTCTCGAGTAGAGCTGGCGTTGGTGCCAAGGCAGGCACCACTTTAGCTGGTTTTTATAGGATCATCAATACGACAAACAAGCAGACCTCCACTACAACCTGCCCTGCCCGCCCTAATCAGAAGTGCCCTGGAAGTCTGAACCCGCCACCCTCCAATTAACCCGGTCGAGTCCATCCATCCATCCATTCATCCACCCATCTTCCCTCTTCAACTCAATCATAGACCAAACGTTCTGCGTCTTTTCTCACCTTATGTTTCACAAAAACAGCCTTCTCAGCCTCTTCTTGGCTTTTTGAGGGCTTCGCGACAGGTTCTCTGTCTACAGCTGCATGATTTGACGTTACGCATTTCCTCACCTTGCATTGCAGTCGAGGTTTCGTTAGCCTGCGTTACCGCACCCGCATCCGTATCGCATCCAACGTTGATGGCCTCGCCCGCATTCCGTTCCTCCCTTGCCCGAGCCCGAGTCCGCGGATTCTCCGTACATCATTTGCCCGGTCTTTGCCAGGTTTTTCGAATATCGTAAACAATCTATTGTTGTCGCCATCTTTGACTTGAACTTGCACTCAAGACGATACAACAATGTCGGCCTACCTCGAGGGCATGGCCCTCGGATTCGGCTTCAATGTATCTGAGGGGCTTGATTCTGCGCAACAGTCCACAGCATCGCCTTCATCCAATACCCAGCAAGATGCTTCGTTCCACAACCAACCGAATTCTTTTCAAGGCAACGTTACTGTCTATCAGACAACAGGGCCTGACGCCCATACAAGCCCAATCCACCTGCCCGGAAGCAACACGCCCGCCCTGAATCCGCGATCATGCGTAACCTGCCGCCGTCGGAAAGTTCGATGCGACAAGCAGATGCCTTGTTCCAACTGTCGTCGAGCACAGATTCCCTGTGTCTTCCCCGCCCCCGGAAGAGCTCCGCGGCAGCCGCGCCGAAAAGACCCAAATGCGCCCACCAAGAACTCAAGCCAGCGCGAGATAGAATTGATGAAGAGGCTTAGGAAGTTGGAGGGCATTGTGGAAGAGCTAAGCGGTCAGATTGAAGTTGAATCTGGCGGTAAAGGCCCTTCATCAACCAATTCGCCCGAAGCGCATGCAGGTCAAAGCACATCGTTTGACGCCTTGGCGCATAATACTCAAAGACAATCGTCCAATGCAGGGTCTCACGGAGGCAACATTGGAAAGACTGATGACAGCCCAAGGGGCAGCGATGCTGCAAGTGAACAGAGCGAGACTGCTCGCAAGAATATGCATAAAAAGTTTGGACGATTAGTTTTGAGCGACACTGGAGGAAGCCAAAGATACGTTAGTCATGGTTTTTGGTCGAAACTCAATGACGAGGTTGGTCAGTCCCTGGTATTGTTGCTAATGTTTGACTGACTCTGTCTGCCAGCTCGATTCAATACGTGAAGAGACTCAGAAGCTTTCTGATGAAGACTTGGATGAGTCTGAGGAGGATGAAACTCCAGATACCTCACCGGCATCCGCACTCTCAGGAAACCACAATGCCTGGATATTTGGTTATCGCTCTGCAGACGTGGATCTCGATAAATACTGGCCCCTGCCTTCCCATATACCGTTCCTGTGGTCTGTCTATCAGGAGAATGTAGAACCGTTGCTCAAAGTGCTGCACATTCCAACCATGGAGCCCATCTTTCGGGATGCGCGAAAAGATCACAAACAACTGTCTCCTGCAAATGAGGCGCTCGTCTGGTCAATATATTACGCTGCACTTACATCCCTGGAACCTGACGAGGTAGGAAGACACCCTTGACTATGAGCACGGAGAATGCTAACTTACGAACTCAGGTGCGAGCTAATCTTGGACTCAACAAGGAGGATGTCGTTGTGCAGTACCGTTTCGCAGTTGAACAAGCCCTCGCCAAAGCCAACTTCCTGAACTCGTTGGAGACTCCAATCATGCAAGCGTTGATCATCTTTATTCTCGTGGTCAAAGGTCAAGATGGAAGTCGTTTCTGTTGGTCTTTAACCGGTTTGGTAGCACATCTTGCTCAAGGCATGGGCCTCCATCGCGATGGGTCGCATTTCGAGCTAAGTCCTTTTGAAACAGAGATGCGAAGGCGTCTCTGGTGGGCGTTGCTTCTATTGGATCTTAGATCAGCCGATGAGCTGGGTACTGATCTTATCATCCAAGACTTTAATTATGACACGCAAATGCCGAGCAATATCAATGATACGGATATCAAGCCCGACTCAACGGAGGCCCCCGAGCCCAGAGAAGGTCACTCTGACTGTTCGCTGGCACTTGTTCGTTTCGAAATTGCTGGCTTTGGAAGGCGTCTAGTTCGACTATCATCCGCCTCAATGTCGTTCTGCCCCCAGGGAATGCCTTACAAGGATACCAGCCTTGCGGAGCGAGAACGCATGCTCATCGAGGTTTACAATAGAGTGGAGGAAAAGTTTTTGAAACACCACACTGGCGATTCTGATCCGTTGCATTGGATGGCTGCTTCAATTGCGCGCATCATCATGGCCAAGATGACGTTGGTAATCTACCAGCCGGTCCTCTTCCCAGGCTCCGAGGGCGAAGGTACACTTTCGGAAGAAGCAAAAGAACGTGCCTATGTCGCAGCGATTGAGATTGCGGAATACAATCACATCTTGAATAGCGACTCAAGGTCCAAACAGTTTAGGTGGCTGTTTAAAACCTACACCAACTGGTCAGCTATGGCCTACTTCCTGATCGCTAGCTGCCGTCGGCCATGGACTCCTCTTGTGGAACGCGGATGGGAAGCCGTCAGTGGATACGAGGGTGGACCAGGGCAACTGGTGCGATCTGCCGAATACGCAACTGTTGTGATGCCTATCAGGAAACTTTACATAAGAGCCCAAAGGCACCGCGCAGCAGAAATCACTCGACTTCGCGGAAATCCTGAAGAAGCACGTCGGCTGGAATTCGAAGAAAGGACGAACCCAAGATACCAGGCCAGGTTTGGGCAAGATGCGGACGGTGCAGCCAACAAGATGGAGGAAATAAGGGAGAAATGGAAGGCTCTGGTGCGGTCTGACGGAAGTAACGTGCCAATGTCGACGCCAGCTGAGCTGAGCCCTGTTATGCCACCGTCGATGCTCCAGCCAAAACAAGAACAAACACCATCCCGCCCTCGGACACCATCAGCCTACGACGTTCCGGGGACGATCGACCTTTCTGATACGACCATGGGCTACATGAATGACCTAATGGCAGACATCACACCCTTCCCCATGGTGAATCTCTGGCCACTGCAGGATGTCGGCTCTGTTCAAATCAAGGCCATGGGTACGGGAATGACGCCAATGCCAAACATATCTCAAGATACGACGCAACCAGGAGATACTGGCCAACAGTTTTCACCGCAGACCATGCAAATCCCCAAGGACGACAACCCGCCCCCTTACCTCTGGGGCGGGCAGTTCCCGTCGATAAACTCAAACTTCGATAATACAGGCTTGGACGATGTTGATATGCTTGGAGATGACTTCAACTGGCATACCTGGAGCCAGAATGTTCGCGGTTTGTAGATAGGATCGTACTGAGATACGCGGCCACTGACAGACTGTGTTGCCAGATAGTCGATATTGATTGATCATCGGGGTGTATTGGGAGTAGCTAGCTAGTACCTTGCCTATCTATTATGTATGATACCCGGCGGAATAAGCATGAAGTGGACGTCAATAATTCTAGACCATCTTTCTTTGATGAGGAGGTGAAATCACTTAGACCATCTTTACTTTACGGTACCTGACCCGTTACTTGTAGAGATGCCCATGTTTGGCGCGTTAGGATCGTACGGTACCTGACCCGTGACTTGTAGAAATGTCGACATGTGCTGCTCCGGGCTCTTCCACCCGTGATACGTATGATCGACAACAAATTGTACCAGGCGAGAATTGGTCCCCAAGGGGATGGCGTCTTGCACCACTAGCATCTCCTGGTTGCCCTTCAAGTAGCAACTGAGTTCAGCTCGCGAATGACTTTCTCGGTCATAAGCATAAAGTCCATAAACCGCAGGGTATATGCCAGCTCTGAGGAGGAGGGTAGTTAGGAACAAACGGTACATCCGCCCGTTTCCATCTAAAAAGGGATGGATCTGGATGAAGCGCTCGCAGAACCGGCAGGCATAAGAGATCCTCTCATAGAAATGCTCCTCCCTGGGCTGTTGCCCATCTAGGTTTTGCATTTCCCTTGAGAGTTGGTGGATCATGCTGAACATTGCAGTAGGGATCTGAATTGGATTCAAGAAACGCGGGTCGGGGGGCGCACCCTCTCGACGATAATATCCGCCGTAGTCGACCCAAGGCATTTCCGGACTGAGATGGATATTGTAGGTCAGAATTCCGTGTGCTTGCTGAAAGGTGGCCTCATCATAGTATCGTCCTTGAACGATGATTTTTGTAATCAGGTACTTTGCAGCCTCGGCGTGCTGCACTGTTTCGCGGTAACATTGCAGGATACTTTCATGAGACACGGGCCTCTTTCTGAATTCCATGTGCTCTCTGATTTCCTTGTACTCAAAATCGTTCTCAGCAATCTCTTCTGGGATCTGCTGCCCCTGAAAAACTGCATAACAAATCCTGTAAGTTGTTGGGAGGCTTCCGCCTGCCCCCGAGATCATGTTTGATCCGTAGATCATGCGGCTGAGAACCTCCATTATGTTGTTGGGGTCTAACTCCGTCCTTGAGCTGAGGTACGCAACGAGCGAGTGAGGTGTCACCATTGCGGATGTCGTGGCGGGGGAAGGAGGTTGAGCGGAGGAAGGTTGAGATTCCATTTTGAAAGCTGTCTTGATAACGAAAGGGTTTAGTATATGGAGTGGGCTTTGGAGAATGGAATGCGTTGATGATATTTACCTGAGAGTTGAGATAAAAAGAGTTGAGAGAGAGAAAATATTGGGAGGAGAGTGATGGGAAGGGAAGGTATTTATAGGTACCTACCTAGGCTTGGGGAAGGAGTTGCTTGACTGCAGAGAAAGAAGGACGAAGCTCCCAGAAAGTTAATGGCCTGAACTTGAAGTCTAGGTCGGAAGTATTGGCTATGGAGGGAACTTGGCTAAAGCTTCCTAGTAATAAGTGGTTGAGAATGGTTCTCGGAACTATGAGACGAAGTTTATGCCGAAGTTTAGAATACCTAAGCTCTCTAATGATAAGAGGTCAGGATAACTCTCTCGGTTATAGAAGGAGTTCCTCCATCAATGATAGGGTATCTACCAAACTCAGAGTCTCTTGGTAATGTATGGTATCTTTCCTACCTTGTTATTTACTGGCTCATTTCACTTGATATGTGGATCAACCGTGAATGCAAAACTCATCCTCGATATCTACCATTCGACAGTTTCTATGTCTACGAAACCCTAACTCAGAGCTTCTCGCTATCAGCCTTAACTTTTCTCTCCTCTTCCAAGGCATCCTCTCTTCGCCTCACTTCGACATTGGTCGGTCCTCCTCTACCAAAGTTAACAAGGACCACACGCTCCCAATCGCCACCTCTCTCGGAGTCCCTGAGCTCTGGTCCTGGTTTGTCCAACCCGAGAACTATTCTCTTGTCCTGCTGTCTAATGAAAAGATTATGAGGACTCATGACTTTCTCGCTCCATGGAATCATGGCTGTCTTGTGTGCTTTGCCCTTTCCTGTCTCTGCTGTGGGCACTCGGTTCAAAAAGGACAGTAAGTTTTCTCTCTGCGCTGTGATTTGACGAGAACCTTGTCCATCCGACGATGCCTTTGAGTCCTGGAAGACTTTGGCAACTAAACTCAGGAGGAAGTACTGCGGTGGGAATAGGATGATGCTATTTGTGGCGGCACGGGCGAGGAATGATTCCGCCGGTGCAAAGAGGGCTGCTGTGTGTTCAATGCCATTGTCTGGTGTTGGGATGAGCATCTCTGACGGCATGTCACTTTGTGACTGCGGTAGCATGTAGAGATACATTTGAGTGGTGAAGCGTTTTGTGTTGGTGGCGGGTGTGATCCAGCGCGTAAAAGGGATGAGGCCATCTGTTCTCAGTCAACAATCACTTGACCGTAATCTGCGTCGATTCATTCATACCCAAGTCTGGCTCAGCGCCTACTGACTTTAGCCACTCTAGGAACTTGACTTGGTTTCCATGTATCATTTTCCTTGCAGTGTCTCTGTCCTCGACTGTCAAGTTTACCAGCTCATTGTCCTTCTTGGCCAATAAGATACCAGTCTCTTCAAAGGTCTCTCTAATAGCACCAAGTCTGTACGCCAGTCCATCGTGATGTCTCTCTGGTGATTCTTCAGCCGGTATAATACCATCATGATAAGGGTCTAGATTTCCACCAGGGAAGACATGCGCCGAGGCGAATGATGTAGAGGTGTGTACGCGGTGAAGTAGGAGGACCTCATTGACAGGCGAGACTAGGAGAACTGAAGAACTTGGCCGCGGCTCTGAAGTTGGCGGCTTGTTCACTGAGGATGATTGGCTTCGTGAGGTCATAACAGGCAGATATATCCGGGGTATGAAGCTGAAGTTTCGCCTATGAGCGGTCAAGTTTGTGTCACGGTAGAGTTGACGCGACAGGGACCGTCGAGTGATACAAAATAACAAGGACATGAGGAGTAACTAGGTATAGGGATTCATGTATGGCCAATAGATTTGAAGCATGACTCTAAGTTGATACTTGTAGGGGGGGCATGTGAGGTCTGAAGCGCGGTTCAAGTGACGTCGAGCCGAGGTCCCGCCCGCTTGGTGATGGCTTTGGATCGGCTCCGAATGACCGGCCGGCTGTGGATCCCGCTTCGCCGTAGATATATGCTCTGCTGACTCGAGAATGAGGAGAGTATCTTGTTGATTTCAAGTCATTTTTTAATTTCACTGGCTATCTGTTAATATTGTTAAGCATAAGGAGAAATGACTGTATTGCTAGCGTTTATATATCGTTGCTGGAACCACTGGCCAAAACAAGAACAAGACCAAGCTTAGACATGCACCAGCCAGTTTAAACTATTAAGTAATTAAATATTTCCCCAAGGCCAATTATAAGCGGGAGTTACTATTATACAGATCTCAAGCAGCTGGAGATTAGAGCCATGCCAACCATGTTAATTTAAATGCTTGATAGAAAACTTGTTCTAGGGTAAGTAGACTGGGGGCATCGACCAGAACTCTCTCTACACATAAACTATATACAAGATCTAATACTTTCAACTCTTGCAATTGACATACATGAATGGACCACTGACACAAATTGACTTAACAATCAACACATAACTTCAAACTTGTCAAGTTTATGTCAACACAAATCTCAAAACTGCAAAAAGGAAAGCACATCTCAATCATGAATATGTATCTATAGGAACAGCCCGATGCGGGGGTCGAACCCGCAACCTTGAGATTGTGAACTCTTAAGAGTCTCACGCTCTACCGATTGAGCTAACCGGGCGTGCTTCGCCGGGGATCAAGCCGGATTGATGGCAGCAGGAGGAGAAAGTTCGACCTATATTGGCTGTTCCAAGGTGTGTGTGATTGAGGTGCTTTTGCTTGTGGTGTGGGCTCCAGAAACAGTATAGGGAATGGTGATGTTTAATTGGCTGACCTAGACTCCGGTCACGTGCAATGATCGCACCTTCCTCGTCTAGGGTTTGTCCCCCACGAAAAATCAAAATTGCCCTGAAAACTGAAGCTACTGTCAGTTTGTTCATCTCGAGACCCGAACCCGACCACGACTCTTTCACGAAGTAACGCCACACTAACCCTTCAGACAAAATGGCCAAGATCTCGTAAGTAGCTCTCGAATACCCTCAAGAGACTCTCACTTTAGGTCTCTTGTCTCGTCTCGCTTCTCGCCATCTCGAATTCTGTCTGTTCTGTCTGTCTCCGTCATGGGCTCGCTCCGATGCGCAAAAAAAGAGTTGGAAATTATTTCAAGTGCTGGTTTTGGCGGGGAAACATGGCGACCAATTTTGTGCCTGCGCACACAACGAAAATCAACGACATATCCATGAGAAATACGGCATCGCTGGGTCGACTAGTGACGACGGCACTCATTGCTTCTGCGTTGATTTTTTTTTAACTCGACTTCGACGACAAAGGCTTGATATACATACACTGTCCAAGTGCAGATTCCACCGACGGGCAGATTTTGGCAGAAAGTTCGACATGGCGAGAACGAGAACAAGAGACACAAAGACGAGATGTTGAGACAACAAGAACAAAATACTGACTCACTCTCACAGTCGTGGTGCCCCTGGTGGCAAGCTCAAGATGACCCTGGGTCTCCCTGTGTACGAAAACCTCCCAATACCGTAACCCTCGAACCAGCAAACTGACTCCCCCTCTACAGCGGAGCCGTCATGAACTGCGCCGACAACTCGGGTGCCCGAAACCTCTACATCATCGCCGTCAAGGGTATCGGTGCCCGCCTGAACCGATTGCCCGCCGGTGGTGTCGGTGACATGGTCATGGCCACCGTCAAGAAGGGAAAGCCTGAGCTCCGAAAGAAGGTCCACCCCGCCGTCATCGTCCGACAGTCCAAGCCCTGGAAGCGATTCGACGGTGTCTTCCTGTACTTTGAGGACAACGCTGGTGTTGTACGTACAATTCACAACTATTAACAGCCAATGGAGAACTAACAGGCATGTGTAGATCGTCAACCCCAAGGGTGAGATGAAGGGCTCTGCCATCACTGGCCCCGTCGGTAAGGAGGCTGCTGAGCTGTGGCCCGTAAGTTCTCCCCTGATTCTCGACTCTCATTACCTGTACTAACACCCTCCCCAGCGTATTGCCAGCAACTCCGGTGTCGTCATGTAAAGTGCTTGCTTGCGAAAGAGAATCAAGGAAAGACAAAAGGGCGTGCGGTGCGTGGTGGTTGGGTTTCTGTCCCGAATGCGATCAGATAGAGCGCGGTAAAGAAACATCTGTTCCCCCCCCTCACCCCCAAAGAACCTCTTTTATTTATTTCCCCCTCGTCCAACAAAGAATTGGTAAAGGGTCGGAAAGCTGGGGTGAGGGTTGTTTTTTATCAAAATCGGGGCAATGTTCTTTTTATCTACTACTTTTAAAGTCGCTGGATTTGGCACAAGGCTCTTGCATTTCGGTTTGCGGCGTGTAAGGATGATTCACATACCAGGCATTCACATCAAGGACAAATCAAAAGTCACTTCAATCCATCTTTCCCTGGGCGTTGTGTTCTTTTTGGGTTAAACTGTGTGCAATTCTTCTCGCCGTGAACCTGTGAAGTTATGACAGTGATGTGCATGAACATACGTATTCCACAGGCTGTAGTCTAGTAGTGCTCCTCAACATGCCATCAGATTGGTAATCTATCAGTGACATCTGTTGCAAATCCTGCTTGTAAGTCTTGATTGGTTCAGAAGAGCTGGTTATGCATGTTCTTGCTGCCGATGTCGCACAGCATCTACCCTATGGGAACAACTTGTTTATTCCTTGCACCTTTTTCTTGCCATTGGAAGGTGTATTGAGTCAAGATAGTTTGCCGATAAACAAAGTGGTCTCCAAGATCGACTGAATTTCTAACACAACTGCTATCGTACCTTTCTTTGGCCTGATTGTAGTTCAAAGGTTGCTGATTTGACTTCTGGTTTGCAGTGAGCAATGAAAATCAACCACAGTGTAAGCCACATATTGGACCATTTACAACACAATCACCATCACATCCAAAGAGACATTCGTTGTATATAGCTTGACATTAGAATTCGTCTTTTAGGCGCTTGCTAATAAGCTCGCCACACCTTTTCTCACGCTATAAAACCTCCCAACTTGGGCGAGTCGCCCATTTGATGCATGCCGAAACGAATATGCAAAGACTTCCTCCCCTGCCTCCATCGCATACATATATCCATGTATGAATGAACATGAAGAGAGAATAAAAACAAAACTAAAAACAAGACAAGAAACGAACGATGGTTCTTCGCATCTAGTGTACAAGAGAAAAAACGTGCATCGGAACCTGAATCCAAAAAAACCTCTCTTGTTTGTTCCGTAGTATACAGAGTGGTTGTATGTATGTATATACCATATGAGGCTGCATGTCTCGTGGTGGGTCGTGAGAGTTACATTGAGCTACTGGGCTGAATGCCTGAAGCTCGAGACGTTATTGCTTTTTTGATTCATATTTACCCTTTTTTTGCGTGGAAATTTCGTCATTTGATGACCAGTCTGGAGATCAGTCTCGTGCTCTCGTGTCCTCTAGTAGGGGTATCCCATACCAGGCATTCCGTGGCTATGACCGTGGCTATGATGCTGAGGGTGGCCATGCATGAAAGGAGGAGGATTTCCAGCCTGATGAGGAGGTGGTGGAGGGGGAGGAGGGAGATGTTGAGGGTGGCCTGGATGCATCGGAGGTTGTTGCTGAAGATGCATCGGGTGAGGCGGGTGTTGATGTTGATGCTGGTGAGGGTGATACTGGTGAGGAGGAAGCTCATGCTGATGAGGGTGCATGGGCGGTGGTTGATGCAGCATGGGTGGTTGCTGTGGTGGCATCTGTGGTTGATCAGGCTGCATCTGCATCTTGAGAGAGGAGGAGTCTCTCTTGATGGTGGCCTTGCCTTTAGGCTTGTTGGGAGCGGCGACACCTGTTCTTTGCTCGGCTGCCGCTTGAGCAGCCTTTTTAGCCGCCAGGGTCGCCTTGCGCTTCTCAACGGCTCCAGCCATATTTCCATTGGCCCAACGATCTGTTTGTGTTAGCTTGTGAATAGCAAAGAGAAACGTGTTTGAAAACTTACTCTTCATCGATGCGGACATCTTCTCCGACTTGGTCATGGACTTGTAGTCTTTGGGTGTATCATCTCCGTCATCCCCTGCGATAGACGGGGGAGCGGAAGGAGGTCCTGTAGCAGGAACAGCAGCAGTAGAAGTAGGCGCTTGAGGTGCGGGTGTCCCTCCGTTCTTGGCATCCTGCCCAGATCGAACCACTTTGATCTTTTGAATCTTGCGGCTGTTTGGTACTTGTGCTGGTTCGACGGAGGGAGCTGGTGTAGAAGCACTAGATGGAATCTCGGTGGTGGTGGTGGTACCTCCGCTGGTTCGCTTACCCTTCTTCTTGGGCGGCGCCTGAGCCAACTCTTCAGCTTCATTGGGATCGTCGCGGAAGCGCTTCTGTCGCTTGGGTCTGAATGAATAAGATGACTCAACAGTGTGGTTAGATGCTTCAGAGGAGGCGGTAGTAGGGCGAGAGTCGCCGTTATCGGTGATCTCGTTTTCAGGTGTGACATCGGTATAGTAAGCCCTGGGAAGCTTAAGAGTAACAATGGCACGGCGTACGGGCGCCTTCTCTCCCTTCTCCTGTACTTCCTCTTCCTCTTGGGGTTCGTCATCGACAAACTCATTGGGGTCAGCCTCTTCGTACTTGACGGCAGGTCTGGCCCGGCCACGACGAGTAGTCTTTGCGGGCGATTCTTGCACAGGTTCCTCAGCGTCTGGTGTAGGGGCAGGCTCCTCAGCAGCAACAGCATTCTTACCGCGACCACGCTTACGCCTAGTCTTGGGACCCGAAGCCTCATTGTCCGAGGCAGCCTCGGTGTTGAAGCTGACTGAAAGGTTGGTTTGGGGCTCATCCTCAGCGTTGGCGTTCTTGCGTCGACGACCACCACGAGTGGGTGGCACAGGTGTTGAGCTTCGACTAACATCTTGTGTTGCGGGATCAAAGAGCTGGACAGGCTTGCGCTGACGTTTGCCGACAACCTCATCCGTCTCAGTGGCCTTTGCGGTCTGTCGGGGTTGGTTCCGCAGAGATCGCCCACGCGTCATGATCCCGACCTGTTGGGTTTCGGGGTTTTGCTTGCCAATCTTTGAAGGATGAGGATCATATTCAAAGCCATAGGCAGCAGCCATGATACGATCTTGTCCTTGCAGATAACGGGTCTCATTGAGACCTTCCTTGTCGCGAGACTTGTAGCCCTTGACAGCGAATTCAGGTTCTTCGTAGTTAAGGCCATGCTGGTTGAGGTTGCGGGTACGGGCTTCGTACTTGGCATCGGCAGCTCGTCGACGGAGCGAGTTCTCGTAATCGTCGACAACAGCGCTCAGATCATTCCACTCGTCCTGCCACTGAACCATGGAGACATTGACGGCCTCGAGTAGTTCATACAGGTCTTCAGTTGACATGTCCTCGTAATTCTCGAGGATGGAGATGTACTCTTCAGGGTCTCTGAGCTTCCTATATTTGTAATAACGTGTACGCTCTGGAGCTTCCTGAGATTCAGAGACGTCGGCGTCATCGCCATCATCTCCACCTGGAGCAGGTGAATTGAAAGCTGTAGGATCTGTGGAGTCGGCCACTGGAGAGCCGCGGGTAGGAGTGTTCAGTGCTGGTGTAGGTGCTTCGAGGCCCGCGCCATCCACGATATCATACTGGTCGTCCACCATGGGCTCCATATCAGTGTCTTTTCCTTCTGGTGTTGTGTCGTCATTGGCACCGTCCTCATCAGAGCGACCCTTCTTCTCTGGGTAGAGTGTAAACTCTCCATCGACATAAGGCCTAAGATGTGACCAGCGGCCGACGGGGGTAGGCTGTGGCATTGACTCCAGGGCAATTCGGGGAGCCACAGGCTTCTGGGGACTTGCTTTCGTGTCTGAGGGAGCAGAAGAAGCGGGAGTTTCAATGGTCTCGGTAGGAGGTGGAGTAGGAGCTTTCAATTCGGTAGGGCTCGAAATGGTGGTAGGTTCCTCTTGAGTGAGAGGAAGCTCAGGTGAGTCTGGGATTGGAAGTTCATCGGCAGTGGTCGGTACTTGTGCAGACTCTTTGTCTTTATTGTTTTCAACAGTTTCATTGTTCACCTTCTCATCCTTTATCGAGTCGCCATTCACCTCCAAAGGCGTATGAACATCGTTGGAGGCGACATTTTGGGGAGTTGCGACGTTCTCAACAGACTGTCGAAGCTCTTCAGTCTCTGGAGCAGGTGATGGTGATGGTGGTTTTGAGAATGACTTTGGTGGTGATGCAGAGCAAACTCTTGGTGCAGAAGGCGACGACGCAGCTGGTGGCAGAGTTGCTGTCGTAGGCTCTTCTACACGCTCTTGCTCGGGCATTTGTGAAAGTTGTTCAGGTTCTTGTGTGAGCTCCGCGGGCCCTTGTGCAGGCTTGCTTACAGGCTCTTGCACAGACTCTTGTACAAGGTCTTGTGTACCAAGAGGTGCGGCATCAGTCATTTCAACATCTTGAGTAGGGTGTTCATCTTGAACAGGATCGATCTCCATATTGTCCATTGCGTTCATCTTGTCGTCTTGATGAAGGTCGATTGGCTTGTCCGTTGATGTAGGAAATTGATAGATGTTTAGGATTTGATTTGATGATTCTTGCTTGATGTTGGTATCGGTATCGGTGTTGTTGTTGGTGTTGGAGAGAGAGATAGCAGGTTTAGAAGAATCTTGAGGAAGAGGTTCGGCAGTGTGGACTTCCGCAACTCCATTGACAGGCACAGGCACTGGCTCAGATGCAGGAACAATAGGTGAGTGAACAGATTCACTCTTATTGTTCTCCACGGCTGTAATTGGCAGAGGTGCTATTATCGGTGCTGGCACTGGCTCTGACACTGGCGCTGCCACTGCCACTGCCTCTGTTTCTACCTCTGGTTCAACTTCAACTGGATTAGAATCTGGCACTGCTGTGGCAGCTGGTTCAGATTGTGCATCTGGCACTGCCCGTGCCACTGCTGGCGGCTTTACTTCATTAACATCTTCTGCGGCTGGTGACTTATGCGCTGTACTCAGTGATTCCGGCTCGGGTTCCACTTTGGGAAGTTTTTCGGCTGGCGGCTCTGTAGGTTCAGATACAGGTTCCTCGATAGAGGTTCGTGTAGGTTCCACAGCAGAAGAAACTTTGTCGGAGGAGATTTGCTCAACCTGGGGAATAGGTAATGTTTCTTTTGTTTCAAGCTGGTGTTGATTCTCGCCAACTTGAGGAGGAGCCGCAAATGCATCCTTGGTGGACTCATTATGGGGGGACTTTTTAGGTGAGTCCTTTGATGGCAACTTATTCTGGGGGGATGAGTTATTTGAAGCAGCGTCTCTCAGCTCAGAGTCATCGACATCTGAGTAATAGGCACCGACTTCAATTGTGTCTTGGACGTCGTTATCATCATCTTGCAAGGCAGCTTGATGATATGCCTTGAGGTCACTGGATTTTCGAGTCGGATTCCTCCGGCGATTGGACAGGGTGTCAGCACCCATGGAGGCGCCTCGCCTCTTAGAGTCATTGCTGTAAAAGTCATCGGTGTCAAAGTTGACCTCAGACCTTCTCTTTTTGCCGCGTGCTGAAGAGGTTGAATTGGGAACGACAACATCGTCGTCGATGTGCTCGAACGTGTAATCCACGCGAGCACGCTTACGAAGACTGTGGCCGCCCTTTTTGGGCCCATGCTCACCCTCATCAGGAATTGGATAGTTATCCATAGTAGTAGAACGCTTCTTCGCATTAGAATTGCGACTACTGCTAGGAGAAGAGAAAGTGAAGGCGTGTTGGAGAGGTTTTGCTGAGCGGCGGCCACTAACGCCTACACCTTGAGGCGTTGTGGTATTAGTGTGAGAAACAACAGGACTTGTGAGTGGATTCAGGTCAAAGGAAGCCTCTGAAGTAGAAGTAGGAGAAGCAGAAGCTCCTAACGGACGGCGACGTTGAGGCATCCGGCGCGAGCGGTCCATTGTACAGCCAGGACAGGCTTGTTAGTTGAGTCTGGCCCGAGAGAGATTTTGTATGGTCGGATGGGATGAGGCTGGGATCCAAGTTTACAGCAAGGACGTGTAGTGGCCAGCCGGGCCCGCGAGAGGCGTCATGCGAGTGAATCCACGGGACGGGGACGGGGACGGGGACGGGTAACTTAGTAAGAGCGCAATGCCAAATATCAGGGAATACGCC
>JABSTL010000494.1:0-28759 GCA_013759095.1 Fusarium sp. NRRL 29148
AACACAAGCCCTTATCAATCCATTGATGATGAGATCAAGTCCAGTAATGACACTTCTACAGGCGCATGAAGACTCGGTATTTGTCGAAAATTCCTATACAGTATTCCTTACTTGGGCTATTTCTGCTACTTAGAAAGCACTACAGATGGAGGGATACAAAAAGAACATATAAATAAGAGTGTCATTTAAGACCAACGTACCAAAGATAATTGCTTAAACGCCTAAAACTGATTTCATTCATACTGAGCTATCATTAAGAATAAAGTTGAGAGAAAAATGAGGTAACGTCAATCTGAAAATATCCTTATAGCCAAAAAATGACGCCCCTCTACAGACCACGTTTTGTGTCCTTTGCGATCAGCCCTGTCAAGCTCTTCTCCGGCTTAGGGTAATCAGGACGGCCAGCTAGCATGTCTACTACCTCTGACAGGCCCAACCAGTGGGCAGTCGCAGGTCTTCGGTTGGGCCAATCTGTGCCGTGCTCCTCCAGCTCCTCCATTGCGTTGAACACGACCTCGGAGCCTTGAATACCAATGACAGAGGCACTCTTGGGGTCCTTCTTGACATGGTTGTGAGCGTTACGTCCAAAACCCTCAAGATGTTGGATGCACTTGATGGCCAGACGAACAGCTCGGCAACGATCCATAGCAGAAGGAACACCACCCTGTTGGACGTGACCAGGAATACTCTCTCGGCTCTCGAACCGGTCGTGAGCCTCTTCACGGATGATGTCCGCAATGAGCTTGGCATTGTAGACCTTGCTGGACTTCTCATTTACGAGAATCAGACGTCCAGCACGGGACTGGCCCTTGTCCTTCTTGAAAACCTCCTTGAGGTGGTTAACATCGGAGTTGAGCATCTCAAGAGAGATACCTTCCTCGGGGATATAGACAGCGGAGGCACCGACATCCAGGCCGGCCAGGGTAGCAATGTAGCCTGAGCGACCACCCTGGGTCTCAATAACGAAGACGCGACGACGGGTAGCGGACGCTGATTGCTTGATCTTGTCACAGTAGTTGACAAGCTCGTTCAAGCAGGTATCTGAGCCCAGAGAATACTCGGTTCCGGGAACGTTGTTGGAGATGGTGGCGGGTAGAATAACCATGGGGATGCACAGAGAAGGGTATTCCTTCCTGGCCTTGCGCATTTGTGAAACGGAGTGGAAGGCCTCGAAACCACCAACAAGGAATAGGGCATCAAAGTGGTGCTCCTCGATCAGGTTGGCAATCAACTCCATGCCAGACTCACCAGGAAGCTCTCGGTTTGTACCAATTTCGGAACCACCCTTGCTTGCCCAACCGTCAACCTCGAGCCAGTCGAATGGGCGGACAGCGCCGATAGGTTTGTCATCGTGATGTCGTGCGAATCCAGCGAAACCGTTATGAATAGCCAGAGGCTCGTGGCCCTTGGAAAGACAGTACGCAACAGCAGCACGTACTGCAGCGTTCATGCCACCAGCAGGGGCACCAACATTGATGAAGCCAATTCGCATACGCTGAGCAGTCAATTATCAGCAAGGGAACAACAATTCAGATTTGGGTCAGACTTACGTCCTTCTCAGGCAGCTTGGAATCGTCAACCATGACGTTTGTGGTCAACATATACGAGCCCCATTGGTCGGCGAACTCGGCATCACGAAGGGACATGGCCTTCTCGAAGTCTTTGGCGTCAACAGCCTTGGCGAGCTCTTTGGTCTCGGCAACAGCTTGCATCAGAGGCTTGCGAACAATCTTATTCTCGTTAATAGCGATGAAAGGAGTCTCAGTCTCTGGTGTAGCTTCAAGGACAGCCTTGACGGCTTCAACACCCTGCAGGGTAGCCAACATTCGGTCGTATGCGACGGCAGTACCGCCTCGTTGGACGTGACCGAGGGTGGTAATACGTGTATCAAGAGCAAGACCGCCCTCATTCTTGTCGGCTAGGATGTTCTTGATTTCTTCGGCGCTGATCTTGTTGCCGTCCTTGTCGCGGGCTCCTTCAGCAACAATGACAATGGTCTTGCGCTTTCCAAGGTCTCGATGCTGTAAGTCGTTAATGCCTGTGATTGGGAGCTATTTTTTGTAATTAGACCTACCCTTCGCACAACGACCTTCATATCTTCCTGCCAATCATGCTCACGAGGTCTCTCAGGAATAAAGACAAAGTCTGCGCCAGTTGCGACACCGGCCATGAGGGCCAGCCAACCACAATGCCGACCCATGACTTCGACGACGAAAGCACGAGAGTGTGAAGAGGCAGTCGCTTCGACGTAATCGACCATCTCGCAAATACGGGCGAGTGCTGAGTAGCAACCAATGGTTGCATCGGTTCCTGTGAGATCATTGTCGATGGAGCCGACGAGGCCGACAATGTTGAGATGCTTATAAGGTGCTATTTGGTCTGTAGACAGCTCTCCCTTGGAAACGAGCTCTTCCAGCAGAGAAGGCCACTCAGCTCGGAACTTGTCAGCGCCAGTCAACGAGCCGTCACCACCGCAGATGATCAGAGCATCAATGCCAGAAAGAACCATGTTCTTGGCGGCCGTTAACCGACCAGGACGCTCATAAAAAGCCATGCATCGAGCAGTACCAATAAGTGTACCACCCTCAGAGAGGTAGCCTCTGACATCGTTCCACTGCATCTGTCGGATGAAGTCGCCTCCCTGTACCAAACCCTCGTATCCCTCGTAGACGCAGTAGGCGTCGCAACCCATGTGAAGGGACATGCGCACAACAGCTCGGACAGCAGCGTTCATGCCTGGGGAGTCACCTCCCGAGGTCATCACGGCGATCTTCTTCTTGGGGGCCATTTTGGTGAATTCAAAAATATAGGAAGAACGCTTAGGAGTGATGATTCGATTCAAGGTTTGCCAGAACCGAGTTGAAGTAAGTTAGGGATATTGCGTAGCCGTCCGGAGAAGGAAAAAGCGCGGCGGGGCAGATAGTGTAGCTCTAAAAGTGTATATGATGAGAAACGAGGGCACAACAATTGGGGAGAGCACGATACTTACAGAAAGATAAGGAGAAGAGAAGAGAAGCGCCGGCTTCAACGGATGATATTGATAGAATATGGTCTCACCAGGTTTCCTGTCAAGAGAAGGGGGGAAATTATTATGGCGCCAGCTTCATGGCCCGGGCAGTAGAAGTCGGTCGGTGACGCAGCTGGAGGTCAGGATCAGTACCTACCTACAGTAGCGAGGGGCAGCACACAGGGAGGCCAAGAACCAACCAACTAACAAAGTGGAGGGCATGATGCGTGAAGAAGGAGCTCTTATCGCTTATCGGCCCGCGCGGGGGGCAGATTTTGGTTTTTTTTAGGTGCCAGTCTTGACCCAAGGTGAGCCTTTAGCTGGCTCAGGTGGGTTATGATGTTACGATTCGTAAGGTGAATTATTAGCACTCACCTCACTTTGGAGCCTCTTGTCTCTTTAGTCTCGGTGTTTTATGCTTGCTTGCTTGTCTATTTGCCAATTGCCAGCTGCGATAATCCCCTCAAGCCCCTCTTCTTTTTTCCATCGCACACACAATCGAATCGAAACTGTTGGAATAATACCGCATTCCTGAGGTATTCATGCTATCAGGTCCACGTTTCGGTGGCATTGGACGACGCAATGGTACAGAAACAGCATTGGCAGTGGGACGGGGCACTTCCATGAAACGTCATAAAGCCGCATTCACTCTTTTTTGTCTACCAGCCGGCCGGGACGCGAGGGGATTTTGCATGATTCTAATCATGAATGTCTGAATGCTGAATACATGGGTTGTACTAAGTATTCAACGCATTTCTCCGACTATTCATATGGACGTCAGTTCACAGACAACTACCGGTGCATCAAATTTTTGACATGATTTCCATCCTGGTCTACCGCGATCTGCTACTCTAGCTCTAGCCATGTAATTGCCATGTAGTGGTTCGTGGGGCTAAAGTGCGTTGAATGACGGCAGCCAGATCTTCAACGCAGGACAGGTGATTCTTGAGGCAGTAAGGCAGGCTTAACTGCAAGATCGAAGAACAGAAAGGCGATCAAGATGTCCTAATTCATCAATTGCCAGGGGCTGCTCACCACATCACATCGTATGCAACTTCAACACGCCATCATTCACCTCATGCCCATGTCATCCTCAAAAATCGCTGGCCTCAGAAGACGCCTCAAATTGAAACCAACTTCTATCGCCATCAAAAGGGATGAACACTTGAGAAATGAAATAACTCGCTCATCAACTAGTTTACCAAAGGACGACATAGAAGAGCCAACTAGGGCAGGCGGGACATCCATCGTCTGGTCATCTTGAATACCCTGGACCATCATGTGCATAAGACAATCCAATGGTGACGAGAGCATGAGGGGCCGAACGCATAATTGCTTTGGTAGGAATATATGCCTTCCAATAACATATCTGAGGTAGGCAAATATGCGAACTCCAGAGTCACCAGCCTTTCGGCGCTCTGAAATCTGACCAGTCATTGAGAAAACTTGACAGTCATCTTGAAAACCGAGACGGGCTGTGATGATCGCTGCGAGGATTACCAGGCGTCCACCACTGAAAGCCCTGTGTTTGCAGCCCGGCGGTGCAAGCAAGGAAATGAGAGGCCAAAACGTGAAAATGGAAAGCCGTCCAGGAGAGTCATATGGCTGCAGATGCTGTTTCATGCGCTGGCAAGCGTCACTTCACAGCGGTTGGGATGGACGGTTGGTGTGATGCGACGGCAGCGCGTCTGCTGACCTAGAGCGCCAAGCGCTGAGTCGCCAGGACCCTGAAGAAGCGCCCCTGATCATGACGACAGAGGCCTCAGCAGGGCCTCAGCTCATCGCAACCCAGGTTGACAACGCTCAATTCAAGTCTGCCTCCCTTGAAGTTGCCTTGACTGCCGACTGTAACTGTTAAGCCTCTCGACAACGACTGGTGCCGAGGATCCTGGAACATCAAGGCAGGTGACCTACCCCAGGTATCGTCACTGAAGCCTCGGGGTATTATTTATGAGCCGGTAGCAAGTTTCTCGTCTGATCTGCTCGGCATACGTCCGTGGTCACGCCTATCCCATGATGTCGGGCGCATCAACAGCAAAACGGACGGGAGGCAAGTCCTGCCCAACTGACTATGGGCAGAGGGATAGTTGCAGATTACGGCTCAAAAACCTCACCTCTACTCCGTAGAGTGACTCGACTCGGTTTCGTCCCGTCGGAATGAGATCCGTGGTCAGGCGCAAGGACACGGTCATCAGTCATCAGTCGTTACCCGCCTGAACTTTGACCGCGTATAACCTTTCACTTACTTTCCCAGTGTCGACAGATGAATTTCTAGGCAAGATCACTCAAAGGCCCGTGGCCGCTTGCGGAGGCGAGGTGCAGCGTGTGGATGACAATCTGGGGGCTCGTTGTTATCACGGGGTCACCGGATATTGGTTATGCCATTGAGAACGGGTCAAGTCAACGAATCCCCACGATACTCTGGGGCTTCTCCAGGGCGAGAATCACTGGCAGGATTCTCATTTCCAATCCCAGATCGCCCAAAATCACGTCAATTCGCCATTGAAGTGCAAGCCTGGATTGCAAGCGGACCAATTGACGCTTTAACACAGGCGTCTGTTGACGATACCGGCTTGGGATTGGAATTGAAGCTCAATGCCAAAAACACCATTGACATGACCAGTCAGGGTCTTCAACACCATGCTCGGCGAAAACTTTCTCAGGGTCTATCATGTGCCTTGAAGCTATCGAGCTAATGGCTCTCAAGAGAGCCGTTCGTCCTTACCGAGTCTCACTATTCTCAGGATCAAATGCCTTGGTGAATGTAAGACCGCGGTCAATCCGGGCCAGAACAACACAAAGCGAGGCTTGGATCACCAACGTGACTTGTGATGGGGCCTCAGACAGGTCCCTGATGAGGAGCGGGCTACAGGGTGCTTGATCCGCGGGAGACAGAAGGGTCCCAAGAGAATGACAGTGGGGGGAATTGGACCTGGCAAGGCAAACAACAGGGTCGTCCTCAGTTCTGGACTCGGATGCCCGATTCGGTCTCAGTTCACAACGGAGCCGCTCAAGGGAGATGAACAGGACACATGACAAGCTGTCAACGTTCCAGAACGCCAAACGGACAGCAGGATCTGCTTTCCGTTACAGGAGGCCGCGGCCCCATTAGGAAGCGTTAGGGGACACCGAGAGATAGAACCGTTTGCACTCCCGAGACCGCGTTCGTCTGTGCTCGCTCCGTAACTGTCTCAGGTGGGCCACTTACTTGATCAGGTAATTCAGATATAACCCAAAGAGGACTGGCTCGGTATATATGAGTCTAAACTACGTTGGGTATCATAGTGACCCACGACTTGAGCACAATAAGTGCCTCTTCAGGTAAAGACCCGTGGAAACTGGTCACCAGGAAGAATTTGCCTCCCCCTCTCTACCACCTCCACCCGTGTTCCTCCCCCTGACAGAAGCCCTGTCCTTGTCTGCTGTGTCGCCGAAGTTGAACAGCCTACAGGCCTTCCCACCTCCACCTCTATCATCCTGTGCCCTGGCGTGGACATGACATTGGGCAGGTTCTTGATTCGAAGAGGATCCCTTTGTTCAGAGAGGGAAGAGACTCAAAGATACAGACAAGCAATAAATAGCTCTTTGGTCTTCGTTGTCATGCGTTTGCTGTACTATGCTGTGCTGTACTGTGCCGTGCCGCCACTTTAACCCCCATTCTCAACTGAATCCGTCTGGTCACGCCTCTGTAAAAGTGTAAGGTTGAGATGCCACCCCACAGGACTCAATCAATCACTGGACTCATCCTGAGTGAACCGTAACTCACTTCAGCATCCATTGACAGCGAAAATTCTCCTGCGCCGCGGTACCTCCGTCTTGTACTGGGAGACTTGGGCTTATGCTATTTGGGTGGTACCCGCTATTGGCAATGCCCCCCCTCCCGTCTATTTCTCCTCTTAGTACGTACCTGAGCCACCCCCGGCCAGAGTGCAGTGGCTCACACCCCCTCTGGACTAGCACACACGCCCCTGCGGTCCGACACCCCTGGGCCTGGCGTGCACTCGTGCTTGTGCTGTACCTTAGACTCCATTTACATAGCGCACACCGCGACTCCCTTCCCCCAATCCGTCTTTCTTTCCACAGACCAAACAAGAATAACTACGTTTGATCCCCCCGGACTTTGTTCGTTCTCCTCCACATACACATACACTTACACCAAGCAACACCAAGACCCAACATCCATTGCAGAGGATTTTGAGAGGACGACCTTGCACCAGGAATCGCCTTCACACATACAGTATATGTCTATTCGAGGATCCCCATGAAACGCAGCATCCACCTCGACATCGCACTGACACGACAAATTCGCTTACATTGACCTTCCACTCCCTCGACTTCACCGCCCGCGACCAAGTCTTCTCCACCTCGAATATCAACCTCTTTACTACGCTCAGGCGCACTGTCGGCTCTAATTCGATCTACTTCGCCGACGACCTATACAGACCTATCGACCGTTTCGATTGCACTTACAACTTGGACCGACTTATTCGCACCCACCTTCGCAAATCTCCCCAGTCGATAAATCGACAGGTCCAAGACACATTATGCCCTATCGTTTAGACACTCACGTTTTGACAGTGGATGCGAATGTCATCCACAAGGTCGATACTGGCAATCCCGCCAATCTCTATAGCATGTGGACTGGTAAGTCGTCTCTTGTTTGTGTCGCCTGCTTATATGCTGACCAGCCAGTCTTCTCTCGGTGCGCAGACTCCGTTGAACAAGGTCGAAGACTAGAGAACCTTAGCTGGCGACTGTGGCAAAGAGAAACCTTTGTCGTCGACAACAAGGAAAAGACTGCACCCTCTACACAGACTCTCCCCCAGAACATTCCTTCCGAGTCAAGGATATCCGATCTTCCTCAACTATCTGGCAGTGTTGAGTCTCTTGTAGACGAAGAGGCCGTCGACTTTAGTTCATTATCAGCACCGCTTGAGATTTCCCGCCCTCGTGTACGACGTCAAGATTCTTGCGCCAGCACCCGAAGCAAGCGCGAACGCCACATCAGCTCCGACGATTTCGAGAAGATGATTGTCTCTATTGTTAAGGACAAGGGTCCTCTGTCGGCCCCTCATGTAGCTCCTGTCCCCAAGGAGTCTCTTCCTGTTCCTCCTGCTTTCGAGCGTTCTGGCTCAACCACAACCGACTCTCAATCGCCTGCAAAGTCCATCACAGCTTCAGAGGGTTCGCCACAACCTTCACCGCAAAGCCTCCCCCGCACCACTGTTGTGCGTGGCTTCTCACCTTCCCAGATTCCCACTCCTCGAACTATCTCCGGTGCTGCTCAATCATCAGACGCAATTCCTGAGCCCAAGTCGTCGCCTGCTGCCAAGGTTGTGCAATCAAAGAAGCCCGCTCGCTTTGCGCTTGGTGGCTCTTGTTCGTCTAGTGAACAGGACCAGAGCCTCAGCAACAGCAAGCCCATCATTCCCATCATCAAGAAGCCTGTCTTCCAGATTGGGGGCTCCTCTGAGGAGGACGGCTCACTCAAGAGCGCCATGGCTTCATCACGACCTGGCTCGCTGCTCTCTGCGCGCAAGAAGCAGGCCTCGTTCAGCAACAATGTCATGACACGAACCATCGATGATGAGGCAGCTGTCGACTCGGACACCGACGACTACATCGACGAGAGCGCCATCGATGATGATGACGACTCTTCGGACTGGGAGGACTCGATGGAGGAGAGCGGAAAGTCCAGCATGGACGACAAGTTCTTCCAGCGAGTGGATTCCAAGCCCAACTTGACCTCACGACGATCGCTCATCACCCTCATGCTTGCCCAGAACGATCGCGCACGCACTCTTGGTAACCACGCCTCCCAATCGACTTCAGCCATTCCACGATCTCGTATGGCTCACGGCCCCTCACTAGGTGCCTCGCCTAATGACTCTGACGAGGCTCCCCTGATGATGAAGGGCATGCGTGGACCTAGCCTTAAGCCTATACATGAGGTCCCTAGGTCTAGTGCTCAGCCCATCATGACCGGCCCCAACCACATCCAGCCTCAAGCTGCGCTGTCACCTCGTACTACTCGTCGCAATATGTTGGCGACCGAGTTGACTGAGTCTCTTCGACGTCACCTCCTCTGGGAGCGACAACAGAAGTCCTCGACAGCTAATGCCGTCCTCAAGCGACGACATACATCACACGATGTGGCCAACCTGAAGCAGTACCCTGAGAAGCCTTGCATGAAGAAGAGCGAAGATGTGAACGCCAGCAGCTGGAACCAATACTTCTCCAAGGAGGCCAGCGACGGATATCACTCCAAGGGGTGGTAAATGATACCCATACCACACTATACCATACCGACACAACTATACCCACTACGATTGTGCATTGGACGGCGCACGAAAGGCATCACCACATCAGCATTGAGCGTTTTTATTTTTAGCTGCAATTGCAGCATTTGTTTTACAAGTCGTTAAGCGAAACGGAACTCAAAGTATTTTATCTTTTTTATCACTCATGGCGGGGACTCTGAACATTATGATACCATGAAATCGTGTTTTTTCAAGGCCGCGGCAGGCTCTTGTTTCGTCATTTCCAGGCTCGGTGCACGTGTACTTGTAGTTCATATGGGGAAGATTTCTGGGGCAACCTGAGGATATGATTTCACTATGAAATGAAAGTTTGAGGCTGAGGGAACTTGAGTTAAGGCGGAGCATGGGTCACGAAATACGGTCATTGGTTTTACTCAAGCAAGCGCAAAAGGCAAAAACAAAAGTCAAAAGCAGTGGATGATGACAAGCGAAAGCGAAAAGCAATGTATGAGCGAGAGAGAAAGAAGAGAGACTGAGGTGGAAAAGCAAAAGATTAAACGAGTCACTCAGCAAAAAAACTGCAAAAAGGGCGAATTGTCTATGAGAAAGAGGTTTCCGCAAAAACATGAATAAAATTTTCCACGTTGAACAAACAAAATAATGAATGACTTGACCCAATTGAGTGGAGTGAGTGAATGAGTGAATCGATCATCCAGACGCAATGCGGGTGGTGTTGTGATGGAATGTCGCATTGCATTGTGAGTTGTCAGAAGGGTTCCAAGGTTCCTGGATGCTTCAAGGATCGCTGGGAGACATGACCAAGGATGGACGTCATCAATTCCGGGTGTTTTCAACTGTGAGCCAGGCCTAGCCAGCATCTTCAGAGCTGAGGGTTGCAGCAGCGGCCGTTTGCTGCAGGCAGAAATCCCATTGGCTCGGGGAGGACAAGCCCCAAGCCTGTAAGGCCATTTGAGTGTGGCAGACCCGACCAAGCAAGCCAGCGCTGCAGGCTTTGTACAGCTCGTGACTTGATCAATTGGCTTTTTGCGTTTTTTTGCGAGGGGAGAGGAGAAAGAGAGAGAGAGTCAGATTTGAGCACATGTCAAAGCATGAATCTCTGAAACAATTTTTATCATATTGGTCTTGTCACCTCCATGGAAAAGGTCTCCATGTCAAGGAAATCACTTGCAAGCCAACCAAACTGTCGGTAATAAATGGCGTGAGTCGCTAGACAAAAAGGAACATGGGACTTTGCGATAATACCCGTAGTCTGATCGAGCGGTCAGTTGTAGGTGCTGGCTGATACTGGCTGCTGCTTCCAGTCTTTTCTCTAGCATAGGGCAGTGTTGTCTTTGTTGGGGATACCTTATGCAGGCTAACACAGCGCAGTTACTGTAGTAAACAAAAGGTAAGGTCAACAACACGAGGTCAAAGTTAGAACCGTCCTGGGCCGTCTCAACGACAAGTTTAACAAGATGACCATTGACATAAAACGACTGGCTTGGCAACTCCAACACCATTACCAGGGCTGCCAAGCCATCGGCACTCGCTTCTGGGACCTGGAACGCGCCATTGAGTTTTTTTTTCTTTACATGGGTTCTCACATGAGTTATTGTCATCTCAAGTCGACCTGAATTGAAAGGGTGTCCGGCATCGGTATTCAGAAACCGATCCCAGCCTCTCGTCAATAAAAGTTAAGTGAGTGTACGGAGTAAGCTGAAGGGGCACACCCGGACGCTAAGAACAACACGCGTAAGTCCAATCTCCTCCAAAGTCCAAACGACTCCCTTGTATCTCCGCCCTCGGCCAAAATACTTAGACTTCGGGGGTTCTGTTCCTTGGAAGATACCTGAGCAGACGGATCTTTCTGGCTGCTTTTCTTCTTGCGTTCTTGTTACCTGAAATTGGGCGTTTTTAAGGGTATGTATGGGTTGCAGTGACAAGCCGCGAATGGGAAATGTAGCATTAGGCAACCCATGATTCACTATTTTGAGTTTTTAAACTCTGACTGCATGTGCATGATGATAGTTCTTTATGTAATTGAAGATAGCAAACATCTAGAGAGGCGATTGACATATGATTAAAGCAACCCAACGTGCATCTCGTATCATTCGAACTACTGCATTCTACCATCAGCTCTACGCCAGCACCATGTATTTCCGGTTCTAGACACATATGTCTCGTCCAGACCATTGAATTATCGAAACGCGTCTTTTGGTTCACTCTGCTCACGGCCAAATTGTGGAATCCTGCGGAGCCGCACCCGAGCTCACGAGCTAGGCGCCACATCGCGAACCAAATGAGAGGAGAACGGACTCATACTCCGTGACTGAGAATGGATTGTTTCAAAAGGATTTGCGCAAAAGAAGGCTGGATAAGGAGACGTGTTTGAAATCAGTCATTTCTGACAAGCTGTGCCAGAAATGCAATGATAGCCAGTCAATTGCTTCACCTATGATACCTCCCTGCGTGTGGGGAAGTCAATTAGAGACCTTTTAGAGGCAGAGAGAGAGAGGTAAAAGGGAACAATAGACAACGACGCCTCTCCCGCTTGTGATTTTCTGGGGAAGTCCATGGCACCGTTGACAGTGACAGTGACAGAGACATCCCATCCCGCATGTACAGTACAGTAAGCAGAAACCATTGACTCTGTACCTGAGCTCAGACTCACTCGTATTCAACACATACTTTTCTAAGCGTCAATGGCGTTTAGACGAAAACCAAATCTCAGTATCTCCCCTCTTTTTCAAGAAGCTTTGACGTGTTCAATTCCCCAGGAAAAAAAAAGAGAACCACATGTTGCTGACTTGATTGCGGAGAATCTGGAGAATTTTCTGTGGTCATCCGACTATCCTTTTCTTCTCTCCGCATAGCAAATTTGCCTTCAGATGAGATCACATGGTGTTGTTCAGGTTCCCCACAGATTTATCAGTTTGCTTTTTGCGATATGTGCGCTTGGAGTTTTCAGCACCTCTCGGGTCATGAGAAAACGAAACTAGACCGATTGAGGATGCTAGCAGAGGGGGGGCGTGCATGTGCTTGTCTCGTGGCTGACAGGAAAGGGATTTCGCATCATTGGGACTCTCGGTAGGGTGCAGGGAGTGTTTAAAGTCTGAGTCAGAATGGAGAGCAGAGCAAAACCGCTGTCAGGAGAAGATGTCGTTTTTAGGCTAAACCGAATACTGGAAAAATCGAGACCAAGTCCCGTAAATGGCGGGTGAGTGATTTCTGACCAATGAGAAATGGGGATTATATATTTTGCTGGGGGAGTGAGTAGCGGAAATAAGACGAGTCAGATTGGCTCAATTGCCGATCGGAAACTCGGAGTGGGAAACAGGACCCTGCATGAGTTTACGTTTGTGTTGGTTTGAGCCATCTTCGAAGCTATCGGATATTCAAGCCCCAATGCCGCTTATTTTACTGTGCCGACGGCTTTGAAGAATGCTGCCTTGGATACCTGTAAAGCCTCATGCTATCTCGCCTGTTCTGGACGACTGGGCCAAGCTTATGCGGCTTTTCAGGTTCGTTTCTACTCCGGCCTCACATCCATAACCGTGACTATAGCATTCCTGATCACCTTGAACTAAGTTAAGCGCTCCGAAGGCTCGGGATTCTCATGTCTCGCAGCTCACATGTGCCATGGCTATGCTCCATTTCATTGAAACTCTCCTCGGCACAGGCAGGCAGCAATGGATCTGATGTCGGTCGAATTCGGCATCCAATTCTGAGGACCCTTTTCCATCCATTGTCTTTCACATCAGGGCATCCGCCGGAGGTGGGGCCTCCATCCGGCGGGCGTCGGGTGTCCACTCCACTGTCCGAAGCTGGTTGCTTATTAGGTATTATGCTCTCGGGAACGCAAAGAGGGCTTTCTTATCCGGGCAAAATGATAGAATGTCGTGCAATGCATGCAACAAGGGTCTTCTTCTTCTTCTCCCCCCCTTTTTGACGTGCATGCTGTGCTCAATTTTGAGCTGACGCTTGACCGTCTTTCAGGCGTTTAATGCCGCTCATTCACCATTCACCGCTTGGTTCTATTGCGTGCGTGCTCACTACAGAGTCAAGCAGAGGAGAATTTTCACATCTGATACCGGACAAGAGGGTGCCAACAGGAGCCTGGAGATGTAATGCATCCAGTCAACCGATCCTTCTGCAGAATAAGCTGTAGATCCTTTTCGCTGCCAAGTTAATGGTCACTTGCAGCGAATCTACAGCACGCCAAGGTTCCTGAATCGAAAGGAATGCCGGCAGATCTAAGTTAGAGACGGGTCATGGCTGACATCAGAAGAGCCTCACGTGGGTTAAGAGCTGTAGCCTCCGCTGCGAGCGTCTCTCACACTTTGCTTTACAGCACCTGTCAAAAGTTGACATGCCCCTGTGACCTGATCAACCTTTAGCCGGAGCAAGCCTTGTTGACCTCGCCTTGCCTCAAGTGGAAACATATTCCTCGTGGTCTATGACATCGTTTGCATGCATGAGTCGCGAGTATCTAGATACAAGCCCCGGATCTAAGTCTCGGCGTCGAGTAAGAAAAATGCGTTCCGTTTAGAAAAACTGGGAATTAATTAATGAATTGATTGATTGACTGATATTGAATAAACTAAATTGAATAATTGGTTCCTATTATTTTCTAACCCCAGTCACCATTAGACTTTGACTACTGCCAACCCACGATCCTCCCCAGACGGGGTTACGACTAATGACAAAGGGTTCACTGGGGTTTGCAGAACCATCATCCACTGACACGAGAAATTACAGGATATCAGGTGGCAGCCACGAACAAGATTCGGGACTGCTTACTTAACTCTTACTATTTGATTACTGACCGGAAAACCCACCGAGCGTCGAGATGCTGGGCTTTTACCGTTTTCGGTGTGTTCTACGTGCATTGAAACCCAAGAACCTGTTGACTGGAGCCTGGATGTCCATGTATCAATGGGAAACGATGTCTGAAAAGGTCCACCTCTTAATGAGATCAACGATGGAGAAGCCATCGAGAAGAAAACCACAAAACGAAAAGGCTGTGGTGTGCAATAACTAAAATCAGGCACATGTTGTGATATCGCGATTGTCCACTCGCCAAAACAACAAGTTTGACGAGCCAAGGCTGGTGATCAAATAAACAACGTCACGACGGGTATGCAGGGCTGCTATCCCGTCCTGCAGCCTGCAACTTAAACAGTGGTCAACATCGAAAACTCGAGTTGATATCGATGTTTCTGCTTCTCCAAGATCCATCGAGATCTGGGGTGTCGCTACGTCATACTCTGGGGTGCAAGGTGGTGCGTTCTCGCGACACCCCAGAATCTCCAAATCTCGCAGATCTTGTTCTCAAAGAGCCCGCATCGGAACATCACGCGGCTATAGATCTGCGCAATGGGAATGTGATTTTCGCATTCTTTGGTGTTGATGCGTTGTTCGATGATGCAGCCGGGCTGTGGTGTTTTGATGTCGAGACGAGGTCATCTCCCTCGTCTATGACAGAATTGTGAACCGGAAATGATAAATATATTTTACTTCTGGGGAACTGACCGCGGGAAGAGCTGTTACGTAGAGACCATATCAAGAACAACCATAACACCCTCCGGCACTTCATCAGCCAACGGCGCTTGTCTTGAGCACCCGTTGTCGGAGTCTTGGGACTTGGGAACACAAGCGCGGTAATCTGACGATCCACATCGACATTGACACCTCAGGCTCACATTACATATTCATACATTCATGATGGTGTTGTCCGAGCACGAGCACGAGCCATTACTCTATCCCTATTACGGCTGGTGGTGGGCGGACTCAACTCCGATGTGCCCCGACCAATCGCCCATCACCCTCATGAGACCTCTAGGCCTTCTAGAAGTCTTCTCCCGTACGTGGAGAAGAACACTTCACACCTCCATCAAATTTCTCTCAATCACGCGCGGGTTAAAGCTGAGGCTGAAAAGGGCAAATGTTGACGATATGGCAGAGGAGGATTGTGAGCTAAACAAAACGACGCGGTATTTTCTGGCATTTCGTCAAAGGCATCACACGGTGAAATGCAACTTGAGGCCTTGTTGATTCATCAACAACCGACAATGGCTCTCGACGAATGAGAAAATCAAGAAATCAGTAATTTAAATCCGTATTTTATCCCTCACCTCCACTCAAATCTCTTTTCGGATCCATAGTGGAGAAGATATCTCGAACGGAACAGTTTGGCCTCCCTGTAATCAGCCTTGTAAACTCTAATGCAAACGGTTATGGTTGGGACTTGGGCATCAAAGTCTGGTTCTTGCATCATCATTCTCCGCTGTGCCCCAATATCAACCAGACAGAGACGATCCATGAGATATCGTGAGATCAAAATGGATCCAGAAGGTCTCCAGAACAAACTCCAAAAAACTCCAACAACATTGCATCTCCACTGATAAGAATCGTCTTGTTCCCGGCGACTTTACGGCGCTCCTCGGCCCCTCAATAATGCCTTTTTGCTCGGACGGGACCCTCATCCATCACCGTTTGCATGTCTCGCCGCGGCCCTTCTCAAAGCCATTGATATCAGTTGAACCGGTACCGCCTCTGTCGGTCCGGCAATGGCAGGGTAATTGATATTCCCTCATTGGTGCTGCTGCTATGACAAATTAATGGATCGCTGTTTTTACTTTCACTAACTCGTTGACATTTTTGACACGTGAAATTCCCGTGAGCCGTGTCATATTCCTAGCCACGAGGAGGCAAAGTCGACAATATTGGGTCCGCCATGAGATTCTATCGATAATCGCCATATGGGCATGCGCTTCAAGGTCCATTATCAACGGCGTGGCCGATGAGGGGATAACAGTTGGAGACGGTGGAGGATGCGAATTACGATTCAAGTGAGACTGACTGCATCTGTTGGAGTGGCTTGGCTGATCCAATATCTGCGCTTCCGCTCAGGGTTGTTCAGCCGCGTCTTGGAAACCTTAGGTGAATTGGATACCGACAAGATATTCATTCCCCTTTGAGAACAACTTGGACTTGCCGAACATGAAGCCGACTGGGTAGCTTTAGTCTTTAGTTGACTGCCCCCCTCAACTTAGTGCTTAGCTGAAGCAGATGTCGATTTCCTACGTTTTGGAGGTATCTCATGTACCTACAGACCACCACCATTTCTTCGGCGTACCACGTGGTGAAGGTTCTCCGCACTCACCAGAGTGGCCTTCGTTGAATTTCCCTCTTTAGTATCTTTTGCCGAGAGTTTATTAAAGCCATTGTGCCGCGGCCGGTAATCGATACAAGTTGGGGGGATGGAACGATGTCGACCATTGACAGCTATTGAATTCAGCCTTGGTATTGCTGAGATGTTGTGTCTACAACGCCAAAGTTGATGACTGTCATGTGCGCCTCGTCGACCATTCTTGCATGACCGGCTGAATTATCAACATCCTATTATAGAGACTAAGCATCGATATACCGAAACATGCCAGATATGGCTATAGTAAATGCCTAGGCTCGCTGTCTAGGTAGCTATGTGCAATACCACCAGTGTGGTTTTAGCATAAAGCCATCACATCAATCGAAGAATGAACCTTCCCATCAGCCCATACCTATACAATGTGCTCTGGGTAACAGCTGAGGGCTTTGGATGGTGGTGTAGGCAAAGGTGTCTTCTGATGCTGTAAATTACCCAATGCACTTGGTTGATAAGACGAGATGATCACAAAACATGCAAAATCGCTGCGTAATAATCGTTTACTGGCAATCAGCAGTCCGGCTGCGCCTCTGCTGAGACGAGCAGGTCGTGCATATCAAACTCTTGTTACCCCAGACCCCAGGTTTTACCAGGCATAATAGCCTGCAGGGCCCTGTGCCTGCTGACATGGATGGGTTCATGCCACGGGGAGCCCCCAGCTTTCAGACCATTGGCTTTCCATGTGCTTTGCTGTCAACTGTCACTGCCAAGTTGCCACCCCCTTCCGAGCCAACTCGACCCCCAAATTCGACCGAATTTCCCCAACTCCCCAAACAAACGGTTCTGCGTGGGTTTGAAATTGAGAAGCCGAAGAGCCCCCATGTTCCCGGGGAAGATAGTAGGGGTCAGCCGACGGAGAAACTATGCCGTGCAAACGAAGTCGGAAGACCCTGATCGGATCGGAGGGCCGTAATGTAATCAAAGAGGGGAGATGATAAAAGATGGCAGCTTCTCCTTTTGGTTTGACAGGCGACATGTGATGGTCAGAGAGAGAGGCCTGGTGATGGGTTGATGCGGAGAACCTGGATACTGGCCATCTCATTCATGCGGATGCATCGAGGGTCTGATCCGCGGGCCTGGACCATGAGCAGTGTGCTGTGCCTGAAGGTTGGTGGTATTCCCTCACCACAATAATGAGGTGTCGATCTCACGGCCCGTGGCCATGAGGATGGTGGTATACGGGCCGAGTCGATGCGTTGGCACTCACAATGTGATAGTGTCAGAGCATCCCTGATCCAGAGTCGGTGTAAGGCTTAACTGTAATAACAATCGATCATATGAAAGTCGAGTGGCAGCCTAGAGTTGACATACATATCATCGCTGATGCAAATTACTCCCACGTGATGCCGAACATAGACGTCGAAACACCCCGTTTCAGCTACCTCGGTCAAGAAAGGATCTGATATGATGTCAGAGACTTTGACCTTGTCGAAAACTCAATACTTTATTGCTTAATCTGAAACGGGTGGTGTTACTGGAGGGTGGCATAGGGAACATCCTCCGCGATGCCCTCATATAGATCTCAGATGACTACGGCTGTAAGTAGAGAGATCGTCAGTTAACGGTGCCAGTTACGGAAGTGAGACTCAGTCAGTTTTGTACCGTAATCGACGAAACACCCTCCTTTGGTCATATGGCAAACTATTTGTATAATCTTCCTGGCTATCTAGATGTAGGATCAGATCATAGGCATATCGCTTCTGCATAGTATATACGGTTGCGATCACATATCATAGCTACGTCGACTATCACACCGACCTATTATCCCCCCACCCAATAGTGAATCTTTCTAATCATTTTGGAATCTTTCTATTGGCCTCCTACTTCCCTATAGGTAGACTATTGTTGGGCCAAGGGGCAACTGGTTGTGATCAATCTCAGGAGTGTGCATGGTAAAATAAACGCTCGACTCGCGACCAAGTCAATTGATTGTCTTTCTTACTAGCCAGGAACCAGCCCTCGATGGAATATGTGCTCTACTGTTCCTAAAGTTTGCTAAGTCGGATCGCCAAAAGCATCCATTACATCATAACAAGATCGGCGATAGAGATTCGATCTTCAATGATGTCAACTCATCAGGCGAGGTCACTTTCTTAAGACTATTATGGGAACTTGACTTACTAGTCAGTCATTGATAGGGTTATATGACTTGCAGGATTGGCAAGTTAACAATACAACAAATCGAATGGTTGTCCTGATAACTCGACCATAGCCTGAGACCCCAATAGTATCACCAAAGGTCATTCCCCAGATGACCAAGCTCAGAACAAGCTCAAGAGACATGCAATATTCTCAAGCAAGGTGCTTCAAAAGGCATAGTAGGGATCTTCGGAACTTTGGTCATCACAATGAAGTACACAGTCTCTGCAGATGCAAAGAAACCTTGCTGTTCAGGTATTAGAGGTGATGATATCAGCTCGCTTGGGTAAACGGAAGTTTCTCTTATGTTTGATCATAATGCAAGGCTCTTCTGTGACAAATGCTCATTTGAATCTTACTCTACTATAAGACCAAAGACGAATGTCTTTATGCTAATTGAGGTACATTGTTAGAGGAAATTCAAACAGGGCAAAAGATCGCATGTGTGTTATCGTAGCAGTAGAACCATCAAGTGAAGGCTGTGACGAAACCCTCTCGATATAACGCTGGATTGGGGCTGAAGAGGCATTGAAATCACAAACGCTAGTAAATATAAACTCTTTCTGTTGAGTCTTCCATCAGATATCGCTGAAATCCTCAGCCTGATCCCGGCAGCATATCTGTCTATTTTCGCCTATTCATGTGTTTTTTACACCTTGATTTCATCCATCATCCGTGGCGCTCAAAATTTTGGACCTTCAACATCTTTCCCGACATTCAATGACCATGGACATTATATGAAACGTCTTTCTGCATGTGATTTGATGTATAGCACACTCAGTCCGGATCTCTTGTAAGGAAAAGACATCAGTCAATCGTTTCGCAATGTTGAAGTTTGTCGAGGAGTATTTATCTCGACATAAATAATTTTGAAAATTTATGTCTCCTTTTTGAGTCTCTTGGGATCGGCACCACCTTGCTGGGACTGATCGTCTTGCCGTTTCTGGTTTCCGGGGCCCTTGGGGGGATTAGAGAGGCCATCGTGCTTCAGCGTGGCAGGTTTAAAACTGCTGAAAGATTTTGATTGAGAGTTGCCGTTGTGACTAAACGACCGTGAGCCTCCTGGCTGAATAGTACTCGCTGAGCCAAACGTGGCCGCCGCGTGTGCCTGTGTTCCAAAACCGTGTGCCACATTGACTTGCGAGCCTTGCTTATTCGCTCTGAGGTTGAAGTCAAAAATAGGATTTACATCTCGCGGCTGGTCGGTGAATTGAAAGCTCTGAGACGGCGCTGGAAGTGGTGGCCATTGGTATGTTGACTGCTGGTGATAACGATTGTTCTTGTTTGATTCCTGTAGTCTGTTGTACCGAGACCAAAGGCTCTGGTAGTTGCGGCCTGCCTGTTCACTGGCCTCGTTCATATCGGAAATCTTTTGTTTGGACTGTTCTGCCTCTTTCGAAAGCTCTCGGATCTTCTCGTTGGCATCATCGAGACGAGCTGATTGCTCCGTTGCGGAGTTTCGCGATCGTTCTAAATCCTTCTTTGCGTCTGCAAGTTCTCTCTCAATGAGTTCTCGGCTGTCTTTACAGGATGAAAGCTCATTTTTGACACTTTGAAGCTCCATGGAAAGTTGTCGTTCCTGCTGTCGAGACGCAGTGAGAGCAGCCTCTTTCTGAAGCATTTCCGCCGACGGGTCGTCAGCTCTCTCTTTCAAGGCTTCATAATCGGAGGTGAGCCTGACGAAATGATCCAAAGTCGCCTGCTCTCTTTTCTGAGACTCATCAAGAAGGTTGGAGGTTTGTTCCACCTGGGCCGAAAGGCGATGCTCGCGCTCATGGGCTTCATCCAGGAGTGCTGTCTTGGCTCGAAGAAGTTCAGCGAGAAGTTCAGCTTCCCGTTGCGAATTGGCTTGAATAGCCAACTCTGCCTTTTCGAGTTTTGCGGAGAGTTCTTTTTCCCGCTGCGAAGGAGTGTCCTCCCGTGATTGTTCTGCCGACATGACGAGAGTTTGGGAGGCGTAAGAAATGGGAGGAGTCTCGTTCACGCGCTGCAGAGGTGAAGGGAATAATCAAATGCTAAAGTAAGAGAGGGAGCGGGTAAGCGCAAGATAGGTAGAGGAGAACAATAATGTTGTCTGTGCCACTGATTCAGTGACGAGGTGAAAAGACCAGGCTGAACTGCAAGTGCCCGGCAGGTGTCAGGCAATGGAGCCAAACGAGCTGTGGAGGGGAACCGAATTATAGGAGAACGGGTGAGTGCACGAGGGCCCGGCTTGATCAAGGAAGGACCTGAGTAAACCATCTCGTTGCCTTACCGCCTGTGGCCTTGAAACAGAGGTACCTCATGCTTCCCCTACTCCAACCCCCGTAAAACAACCACAGGCAACGAAGCCATGTGAAGTGCGCCCACCCAAGTGTAAACGTCTGAAAAGATTGATCTAAAGTTCACAAAACCGGGACAAATCTCTGGTGTCTTCCCATCGAAAGTCGTGTACTTGGCAATCAGCATTGCCTGCAAAATGCAGAAGAAGACGAAGATGATAGTGATAGGATGGACCCTCTTTGACCTGCAAGGCTTCTTCATAGTCTCATATGGCTTTGATGCCGCCCCGGATCTAGGCACAGATATAGCAGCCATAACAGTTCCTCCTAGAAGCAGATAGTTCTGAGAAATGGCGGACCAGGAGCTTTCAAGGCGGATGAATCTTCCAGTTATGGCAAAAGCAATAAAGCCAGGCTCGAACACGATGAGTACGATAGCCAGAAAAGTGCCTGTCAGCCCATGGATATTTGCAGCGGCTAGAGGTGCGATGTTCCAACGATATCGAAGTTGCACGACAAGGCATGCTGCAATTGAAAGACGGGCTGCCTCTGGGAGACTCAGGACGTTGATAATCAAGATTCCCAGAAGGATGACGAATATGACAGCGTGCTCTAGGGCAATCTCAGCATGTCTCCTTATAAAGCTCTCGTCTAGAGGCAGCTTCGCATCACGCGCTACTTCTACATCCTTGGCTGCGTAGTATTGAGCTACACTGGCAAGGCTGAAAAACAGAGGTAAGCTGACCCCTATCGATGCCATAACTGTGTTGTGGTCCATATAGCTCGTGAAAGTGCTGATGAGTGATATACATGCAACTGTCAAGATCGTGCCAAACGGAACGTACAAACGCCCCCACGAATTAGATCGGGAGGCATTATGCGGGTAAGCGAGCCTTGCGACCAAAGCTCCCGTTATGCCGAGTGCAACGGCAATAAGGCTGTGAAGTGACAGTCGCTGTGTTTCACCAGGAGTCAAGGGCCGTCCAAGGTAGATTCCAAACAGAAACAAGCTCGACAGAAGCGTAGCGCTACAGGCGACTGCCAGTAACGAGTGCGATATAGGCACTGCGAACTGGCAGAGGTAGGTGACCTTGTACCTCACGGGATCAACTCTGATGATCTCGAGGCGCCTCAAGTGTTGGAAGGCAGTATATGTAGAGTAGGACCCAAAAACTAAGATTCCGAGGGCGCTTACCCAGTCAGCAAGGTTATAGGGGTCAGTGAGGGCGTTGGTGAGGGTGTAGAAAGCGCTCCCGATACGACCCAAGATCAACAGTAACGTCGATCCCAAGGAAACATTGTACAACAACTTTGAAGTCTTGAGCTTATGGCCAGCCATTCGTAGTATCATGACAGATCCTGGCCCCAGATCACCACACTGTGACCCAAAGTAGATGTAGAGGGGTTTGATCTGGTGTATCGGTGGAGAAAGAATGATGTTGGCTGTCGCAAGGAGACATAAAATATGATGTACGAAGAGTTCCATAGAGTAGAACCGTATCTGAGGCAGCTCGTTGGACCATACTGCAAGCTGTGATACGACGCAGACTTTCCCTGCATTGTTCAGGGGCTGGTCAACTCCCCAAGGTGTAGTTCTCGCAGCTTGGACACAGGACGGCAGAACCACGGTAAGACCAAAGGCCATTCGAACAAGCGTGATCACGAGGGGCATAAGCTTCCGTAATTCGTCTTCGTTCTTGAGTCGTTCGTGGACTGTTGGAGCATACTTGCGGAGGAGGTATTCAGCCAGGTAGTAAACATGCCAGTAAACAACACTGGACATGAGGAATCCAGAAAGAATCGTGGGGCCGTTAAGATGTTCCATGGCTATTGTTTCTGATGAATAGTAAAAGGCTTTTGAGGAGCATTTCTAAAATCGAGTGTGTAAAGATGAAGAACCCCAAATGTCCCCGTGATAACACCTGTCCTTGTTTACCGATTTAACCTTTGGTAAACAAAAGCCCCGAAACTCTACGTGCTCTTGACATGTAGGTATTGGCTGGCTGAACTGCTTATAAACTCCAGATGTATTGCGTGAGATGTCGTAATTGAATTTCCTTCATTCTTGCAACTGTTCAATCATGGCAAACACGATGACCGAAAAGATCGAGGAGGTCGCTGCACCTCTTCCCTCCCAAGACAAAGTCCAAGAACAACATGGAGATAAAGTAGAGCTCAGTCACACTCGAAAGTTGAGTATCCTGATTGTGATGAATACGATTTCTCTTGTTCAGTCATTCGATGCGACCTGCATCTGCGTTGTCCTTCCTGTAAGTTTACCCCTCCCTCCCAGTTGTGAAGCCGTCACCAACACAGATCCAGTCACTTGCAAGAGAACTGAATGCATCCTTTTCCGAAAGCCTGAGCATGGGCTCCGTGTTCCTGTTAGCAACAGCCATAGCCCAGCCCATCTTTGCCGAAATGGCACATGTTGTCGGTAGAAGGCCAGCATATATGGCATCCCTCGTCGTATTTATCGCTGGAACGGTGCTCTGCGGCACTGCGAAAAGCAGCATAATGCTTCTTACAGGTCGGGCTGTGCAAGGAGTAGGGTCAGGAGGACCCCAGGCATTGTCGGGTATAATCCACGCCGATATGTTCGCGATCCGTGAACGTTCGCGGTGGATGTCGTATCAACATGTCTCTTGGGCTTTAGGAACTATTTCTGGACCCATAATTGGAGGAGCTGTTGTTCAGAATAAAGATTCCCAATGGGTTTGTAACCTTTAGTGCCATACCACATGCTCCGATGCTAATCGTCGCAGAGATGGATCTTTTGGTGCACCCTTCCATTGCTCGGAGGTAGCCTGATAGGAGCCATGTTTCTCCTAGGATATGACAAAGGCAAGCGAAACCTGCGTCTCATCAAGAACCTCGACTGGGTGGGAATTCTTCTTTATATCATCGCGAGTGTCAGTCTTTTACTCCCTCTGACTTGGGGTGGCTCACGCTTCCCCTGGAACTCACCGGCAGTGATCGTTCCTCTAATCGTTTCGTTCCTCGCGTTCCTAGGGCTGGGGCTTTACGAGAAGACGACTAAAAAGCCCATGTTTAGAAAGAGCTTGTTTCGTCATCAATCGACAGTCCTCCAGTTTGCCAGTGCGACTATCCACGGCAGTCTCATGTGGATGGTTCTATATTACCTTGCCGTCTACTTTCTTGGCATCAAAGGCCAGACACCGCTTATGGCTGGTGTATGGGCACTTCCGGCTACTATCACTGTTGCCCCTATGGCGGCTGTCGTAGGGATTGTGGCATACAAGACAGGACGATACATGGGCTTCTTGCTTGGTGGTTGGACTCTTATGGTCACCATGTTTGGAGTTATGACAATTCTCGACAAGGACACCCCGACGTGGGTGATCTTGGTCATGACCCTGTTCCTGGGTATCGCAATGGGCCTACTTATTCCAGTCATGAACATTGGTGTGCAGGCCACAGTCCGAGAGGAGGATGCTGGACATGCAATCAGCATGATCTATCTGCTTCGCACGATGGGCCAATGCATGGGAATAGCCATTGGTATCGCGGTCTTCTCCGTTCAACTGGAAAAAGAGCTCGGAAAGCTAGGCCTCAACACAGGTCAGATCAGCAATGCCTTGAAGATGATCAAAGCCTCTGTCGAACATGGAGGCCTTGGCCAGCACGAGCACATGATGAACGCCGTGGCGAAAGCGCTGCAGTGCCTCTGGATGACAGGTAGCATCTTGGCCGGCCTAGCCTTGATCCTGTGTCTGTTTGCAAGGTGCCCGAAACTTCCAGAGGATCCGCATGGCCCAGTCAGTGCAGAGCTGATGCCGGAAAGTCGTTTCTCGGATGCCGCGATAGGGCGGGTCTGGTATTGTCTCTCTGGCAAGATTCTCCATAAGGCTACGGAGCAATCAAACCAGAGGTCCGGTGGCTCATTGGTCCCGAATTAGCCAGGCGGGTGCTCGTCTGTTGGTGATGCCCAACATATCCCCCTTGCTTTAGCCGCGATATCGATGGAGTTCCAAGACAATGGGAAGGGAAGCCAAGGGTCGAGATGAGTCTTGTCGATCGGTTGAGCACACTCCCAAGGATTGAAGCCCAAACCCACGCCGTTCTTTCTGTTATACCCATGCCCTGTTGTCTTGACGGAGCAACTGTGTTGACAAGATCCAATCAGGGTATCCGCTAAAGCCCAAGGAATTCGCCTATTCGTTACCAAAGCAAAAATTCCTCCTTGGGTTGACGGTCTCACGGGTTAGCCTCCGACAGCATTTGAGATACGATAGCGGGGACCATGGGTTGAGAGACCCGGGGTGCAGAGTGCAGCTCGGTAGTAAGTATCATCAGATCAGGGAGGCGAGTTGACGAGTGAGGTTGGGGTCAAACACAAACAATTATCGACCCCGGGAGGATGAATTTAGGCTAAAGGGTTCTGGGGCGCGAATTGGTTTCAACGGTGAATCTAGAGTTTTAATGTTTTGATTTAATGGCGAATAGTTGGGAAACGGTATATCAATTGAATAGCAGTTGAGTTCCATATTCAGCCAATGTGAGATAGGAATGGATGATGTGGTGTTGAATCTGTAGCTAGAAGCCAATGGCAGAAGCAACTGTGGTCATTATCCATAGGTAGGTAGGTAATTAACGCAGTATCGGGATCACCCGTTATCAACTACAACATAAGTAAAATGCTGGTCTTGAAGTAAACGGTCACCGTTTAGTTGCCATGGAATAAACAACCGTTTAAACAAATCAACTAAAATAATAAATGGAATGAATTATTATTATTTGTCTAATAAGATAAATACACCACTGGGCATCAACTCACGATATCAGCCAACATGCCTGCTTTGACCTTCTAGAAGAGCTTGGACTCCCCTGTCTGTCACTTCCAGGGGCCCTCCATGGCGCCGGAAGAAGACCCGCGGGGCAAGCCTGAGTCGGGAACGTTTGCTTGGCACAGGGACAATGAGATGAGGAGCCCGAAAGGGCATGATAGACATGGGATGTAGCCTGGAGCAAGCCTTAGAGGATGGGGGTCACGGCGCACGTGTGAGTCTGTCTGGTCTCCGGGGGCGCCGTGGTCAAAAGCTATGCTTAACAAGGTTGACCGAAATGATTGATATATTTAGTCGTTTCATATCAAGGTCGTCAGTCATCTGTTTGTTAAGTGATACCTACCCAACAAAGGGAACAGACCGGAATGTTCAGTTAGAGAGAGGGTGTGACTAGAGTATTTGGCTGGGCCTGATACGAATCGAAGCTTTGTGCCAGATACCTCTCATAAGCCATAGTCAAAGCCATTGAATTCTGCCCTGACATGGTCTGACCTCAACTCAACTGACCCTCTTTAGTTTCACAATAGGTACACTGAACTAACGACGGATCTGATCCCCGTCAAGCCATAACCAGGTCCCGTGATGGGCGCCAGCGACGGTCCGGCGCGTCTGTCCGCTGATCCGCGGTCATTCAGGCGCCTCTTTCATTCTTTCATTACTCGGCCAAAGTATAGTATCAATGAAAGGGGAGTGAAGCAAACAGCGCACTCTCTTGTCAAGGCGTCAGGGGCATCAAGTCTGTGTTTGTTTCAATACACCTCAGCTCCAGAAGCTAGATCACGTCCTGTGATGCATTCTACAAGGGTCCATCCATGATTCAGAGTGGACTGTGGGGTAAACTGGTACGCCACAGCATTCAGCATTGCCTTGGTTATCGAATCACTTTGTTTGGCGATGGCTTCAAATTCGACTTACATTGTGCTTTGACAAGGCTTACACATTGGTTCGTTGCTGTTCAATCGTGGGCCATGTTCTTTGGCACCTTGCGCTATAGTAACTGCATACCGTTGGTCGTCTTGTCACGCTCAGAGCATTAGCATTAGCAAGACACGACTTGCTATCCCTAAACAAGTTTAACATTTCTTCTCTCTTCACGCGTGACTTGATTTCAGTTTCCAGAAGGACATCCACTTCTTATCTACAGAGTACCTTATCAAATTATCTCACCACATCCCACGCTTCCATCCCCAACCCCAACGGATCCCGCGCAGCACGTCACGTCTCAACCTCCATCACATCCGATGTCGCCAGTATAAGCAATGCCTCGAATTTATTGTCCGATACCGCCGAGAAAACTCTCTCGCTTCACATGCCAACAATAGTTCGCAGGATGCATGTGAGTTCCAGCAGCATTACAGCGCATGCCCTGCAGTATGTAACGGCAGAGTGATGAAGAATTGCGTGATATCCAACGGCTGAGTACGACTTCATTCAATACACACCCTGAAAACTCTGCATCCAATCAATATTTACATCCATCAGCATGATCTTAATGGAAGCACCAGCCAATGTATTGTGATTTACGGAGTAGGCCATAGGAATACACGCAGCAACCACACGGAAGACAACACAAGAGAAGACAAATGACTTGATCTGTATTCGTAACAACATCTCCCGACGAATCTGCCGTGTCGCTAAATAGAAAGACCCGTCTCGAATACCCATACTTCATAAGTGTCTAGTTTATCAAGATATTCGTATGTAAGTATTCGTTAAGCGTCGTGCTGACTGCAATCACACATCCCACCCACTCCGACTGGATGTAATAGGAACCAATTACTAGGCATCAATTTAATCCTCACATATCATTTGCCTATTTATTCTTTATTTTCAGCCATTTATTTCTTCTCAGCATAATAATAATCACCAATAACAACCCCCCCACCAATTGCCGCCATTTGCTCCTGCACAAACGCCTCGTAACTCAATGTGACACTCCATTCCCGCATCTTCAAATCATATCGTCGCTACAGCGAGATACCGACGGGAATAGATTCAGGATGCACACAAATGGGCTGCGTAACCCCCACTCTTTTGCACGTTTCACATGTCCAAGATTGGGTACTCTTATTTGCGAGACGGTGACAACCTTTTTCTATTATCGCCATGGCAGCATGGCTACAGATCTACGTCAAGTGTAAATACTGGCGGCTCGTAACCGCTGAGAAAGGTATACGATGACCAGTGGCAATGGGCATTATCGTTCAGCTGATCTGGAGTTACATCCAAGCTGACAGCTAATATACAGTACATACTTGTACACTCACTCAGAAAGCTTCAGCCTGGCGCCTCTCAGCTGTGACAAAGAACCGCCAACCAAGGCCTATTCTAGGTCTCTTTGTCTTTAGCTGCCGAACCACCAATCCTCTTGTACTTTCTCGGATCCTTCCGACTCATCATTCTCCTATCGCGAGTGCCTTTCCCGCCTTCCCAGAATCCCCGGCCCTTTCTGCCTATCAGGTATCGGCCGCAGTATCTACACGCCTCAACTGCTGAAGAATAGTTTTGCTCGCGACTACACCAGCCGCAGATGATACGGTTAGCCCATTCGTTAGTATGATCTTCCAGATCATCATGGCACTTGTCACAGGGATGAACCCGGCTGCAGCATGAGAAACGGAACCATCGGTAGGACTTTCGGTAGTGCGAGCATGCGCCCTTGTTGGGGAGCTGCTCTCCCGCGTGAAGACCCAGCTTCTCCTGCTTCCGTCGCGGCCCTGCGGTAGGTGGAGGACGCGAACCAGGCGTGATGAAGAGGAACTTGACTTCGGGGATCTTGAAAGTGAAATGACCATGGCAATCTCGGCAAACATTGGTGACAGATGAGCCCCGTACTGAGACAAGACCAGGAGCTGGAGTAGAGCATCTCTCGCAGATTGGGACAAACGTGCTGGGAAGCATATCTGCCACTTTACATCCAGCAAGATCAAGGAATCCAGCCCTAGTAGAATGCTCATGAACCAGCGTAGGTCGATACTTGACGGCAAACGGCGTTGCACATTTCTTACAGCTCGACGTCTTCTCGACGTCAGGCTTCAGGCCCGTGACCTCGTTGACTGCCTTGCATCGCTCGCACT